>NJDC01006860.1:44144-58199 GCA_002245475.1 Calephelis virginiensis | reverse complement strand
GCGCAACAAATATGTTATTGAGGTTATTGACAAGAAAAAAACGAGGGAGGGGGCGCTACAAAACAACTGATTTTCAAAGTGGGCGTTACATGAAATAAGTTTGGGAACCTTTGGTGTAAGCTCTGTTTTATCAAAACAGTAACGTGAAATCTATTTACATTTGTTGAAAAATTATGTAACATTTTCTCTTAGAGCAGGTAATAGGAGTACTATTAGTATTATTAGTATCGTCACGCCCATATCCCCGAAGACGTAGGCAGAGGTACAACCAAGACACCCACGACTAGCCGAAGACACTAAGTCCCGCAATGTGATAGGTAGCAAGCCAACGGGGCACATTTCCAATCCCGACCAACATTCTTTTTTTATTAGAAAATTGGAAAAATTCAATTTTATTTGTGTTGGCCGACCCGGGATTCGAACACGGGACCTCATGCAGTCAAGTCCAACACCCGGACCGCTAGACCACAGAGGCGATTACTACTAATAAGATAGGAGTACTAATAATACATTTTACCAGAATCACTGTTTTCTGTTAATAAAAAAATACTAGGTTGTATTTTTGAACTTATCTTAATATATACTTACTAGCTGACCCGGCAGACGTTGTTCTGCTATATTTTTAATGTGATTTAAGTAAAAAAAATAGGGGTGAATCACCCTTATTATTTAGGGGTGTGAAAAATAGATGTTAGCCGATTCTCAGACCTACCCAATATGCTTACCAAATTTCAGAGGAATCGGTCAAGCCGTTTCGGAGGAGTATGCAGACTAACATTGTGACACGAGAATTTTATATATAAGATATTATATATATACTTATTGTAATCTTAATAATTACGTGTAAAGTTGTTTGTTTGCGATGGACACCTAAACTACTTAACCGATTTCAATCAAATTTGCTCACCGTGTGCAATTTGATCCAACTTGAAAGATGAGGATAGCTTACATGTCAATTTATGATAAAAAAAATTACCATCCGAGTGAAACCGGCACAGACAGCTAGTTACTTATAAGGTCAAATATTTAATACTTTAGCACAGACGATTTTAAACCTATGTTGCAACAATTTTGATGCATAAAACGAACATGATACATTACAAAATTCTTCGTTCGCTTTTGTTTGCTTGTTCTGTACCTAGCATGAATCATAAGCAGGGTACCATTCTTGACCGCGGCACGTAAAGTCAACTGAATTAAAAAAACGCCTCTCTGGTCTGGCGGTTGGATTTGACTCTATGAGGTCCCGGATTCAATTTCCGGGTCGACCAACGAAATGAAAATCTGTTTTTTCAATTCTTTAATAAAAATACGTTGCCTGAGTAAATAATTATAATGAGTAACCTATTGTGCTCGGTTTGTAATACAGGCATGTCTCATATTACATTGTAGGACAGAGTATTCGGCTATCCGTAGGTGCCTTTTCGAACCTCTGCCTACAACTTCGGGGAAAGGGGCGTGAAGATACTAAATTAACAACTTAAATGCACATTTAAATACATACATGTATACATTTCTTCATGCCATGTCCCTTGCGGAGTAGACAGAGTGTATCGAGTGCCAAACTTCACGATCCTGACAAACCTGTCTGACTTCCTTCACATTCATTGCCCTTTTCATACAAACACCCTGAATTCTAAGACTTTTGACACAACCCTCTGATAGTATTCGAGCTATCCGATCGTGGAATGTTAACCTTGGTCTCCCGGGGTACCTACATTCATCCACATTCGCATTGAATATCTGCTTTGTCGATCTTTCATCTGTCATTCTTTCCACATGACCGAACCAGCGGAGCACACCCTGTCGCATTTTAACACCAACACTTTCTTTCAACCCCACTCTTTCTCGAATCTCACTGTTACGAATGCCGTCAGCGAACTTTATGCCACAGATGTTTTTTTTTATCATTGAGATCATTGAGAAGATTTCATGTTTCTTTTTTACATACCCGATATAATATTATAACAACATTAGGATAAGCACAGAATTATGCAAAGCGAGTTTAGCTTTTGACTCGAACATAAATTTTAATACAGTCTACACTTGTTATCGTCTTCGTGGAATTCCATTGTAGACACCCTTTTTTTGAGTGTGTATACATTAAGATACCACTATTAAATATAATACTGTGAAAAAATATCGGTCACCCATCCCAATCATAACCATTTTAAACATTGCTTGACTTCTGTAATCGATTTCGTTGCTACTAGTTCATCCACAGACGCTTCAACTCCAAACAATAAAAACTAAATCCTACACAGGAAATGTTGTATAAGCCGACGAAAAAACACCAGTAAAAGCACACCTGCATTCTTACAATTGGTCCGGATTCGATTTCCGGTTCACTCGAATATTTGCTTTTGCGCGCGTGCTATCGAGTGACCGGAAAACAACACAGATTTTCATTGCGATTTTTATTTTTACATGTTGGGATAAAGTGCAATTCATCTATTCACATTCACATATTATTATAGCCACCGTAGTTTAATATTATATACGCCGGCTTGGCTAGTTTGTACTATTTACAAACTCGCCAACCCGGCGTACTTCAAACGACTGATATTAACAGTTTGTGCAGGAAAAATATTGTTTTCTTAAATTTTATTCTAAATCAAAGATGAATAGTACTTAATTGATTTTTTATACAAACTAGGTTGGCAACGCACCATTACCACCTTTGGTGTCTCTAGGCGGCGTGAATTTATTGGCAGCAGGAAATCCCTCTTCTTATTTGCCTTTCATTATCGTAAAAAATACTTTAGTACACTTTTACACATACAGAAAATGAGGGGTGTTATAAGTTTGACGTGTCTGTCTATGCACGTGTGTGTCTGTCTGTGGCATCATAATTTTTAAACGGATAGACCTATTTCGATACGATTTTTATCTTTGAAAGTAGACGTGATTGAGATGTCTAAGAACCCTACAATACAAGTTTTGTCGGAGATCATTAAAAATTAAATTAAATTATTATGTTTATGAAACACTTTGCTACCCTCCCAACTGGAACATGTCAACGGCAACCACTGACACTATGGCGACAGGAATAGGTAAGGCGTTGTTACCATTCTACTACATAGTCAGATGTCACGGTATTAGTGACGGTAAGCCTATGTTTGCCTTTTGCGAGCTACCTGGCAGGAGCTCTATTTTGCAAAGGGGCCCGGACCAACACGGGGATAATATATGAACATTTCTCGAAAAGGACTATTAACAAGTAAAAAAGCAATGATCCACTAATGCATCAGTAGGGTTACTCTTCAACCTTGATTTATACAATGTTGGAAATTGGAATCGAGTTTGTCATTTTAGTTACTCTTGAACAAAATACTGGCGATTGTTAACATTTAGTTTATAGTAAACAATAAATAATTTTATGGGATTCGCTAAATTCATTTGTAACTAAATGTTAATAATCCGCTAGTACTGTTGTCAAAAGTACCTATCATGACATATTATACCATTCCAATTTCCAATTCGCTTGACGGAGTTTTGGTGGCACCGAGAGAAAAGATGGTCGAAGTTTTTTCATAATTATTGAACTTCGTGTTAATATTGAGTGATATTAGTTAATTTTGGTGGCATTTTGTACAATTTTTTAATCTTAAATAAGTAAGTAAGCTTTTCTGACGGTAAGAAAAATCCGTTGGCTATAGTCATCACAGATTTTACGGGAGTGTAGCTACCTTAGGTTTTATCGCCTCTGTGGTCTAGTGGTTCAGTTGTTGGACTTGACAGCATGAGCTTGAGTAATGAGGCCACCGCTTTACTCAAGAGCCTGACATGACTTACTGACGACTTGACTGACTGGTGACTAATTGTAATTGATACAAAATTTAATGCAAATTTCTACTTGACTAATTGCTAAATACTAACATGTAGACCAAAACCTAAAGAAAGAAAGAAGAATTCGCTTGACATCGAGATACAAGAGTAACGCATCAGATAGGTGACATTCCGAATTAGTTTCGCCGACGAGCGCCTGTGGTTTGGCTCAAACGCTTTTATTACAACATCTGTTTTACATTAACTAGCTTTTAAACATTGGTTACGCCATGATATACGCTTGGCCGAGATTAAATAAACTTTGATAAGTAATGTATTTTGCATCAGTAAGTGATAAACCCATCGCCAGTCGGTTGGTGGTAATGATATGGATTACAATGATCTAAATGATCTAGTGGACAACTGTTAGGGTTGGTTACATAATTTGTTGTTCTGTTGACGGGTGGGAAACTCAAAATGTTGACCGCCTCGTTGGTCGAGTGGCTAGCGTACACGCCTAACTACACTGACTAACCACGAGGCTCGGGTTCGATTCCCGACGGGGGCAGGCATTTGTGTGATGAACATTTAGATGTCTGCATTTCCGGGTCTGGGTGTTTATTAAGTTTATTCTGGTATTTATTTAAGTATTTCTATGTATTGGTATCGTTGACTAACACCCATATCACAAGCATATAATTTGCTTACTTTGGGGTTAGATTTAATTTGTGTAACTTGTCCAGAGATAGTTATTATTATTATTATCATTTTATTTTTTTATTTAGCCTCCTCTATAATCTATCGCTTCGGTGTCGAACTAAAGTCTAAAATTTATGAGGTCATGAGACCGATTCTCGGGTGGGGCAACAAAAAAAGGGGCTTCCTCAATTTTCTAATAAAAATAACTTTGCCTGCCGCGGTTTTGCGATAGGCTTGCTACCTATTATATCGTGTCTTGAGGTTTTCGGCTAGTTGTGAGTGTCCTGGCTGTACCTCTGCCTACCTCTTTGGGATATGGCTGTGAAAATACACCTATGGTTGATTTTAAATATTAATAAATAATTTCATTTCAATATTTTTAAGTACGTATTTCTATGTATTTGTATCTTTAACTAATATAGAGAGTACAAAATATTGATATTTATTATCTATTTTGTTTGGATTGGTACTCTTTTGTTTGTTTGGAGATATTTGTTTCTTTAAATGAAAAAAACGTGCAAAGAATTTTGTACCTGACAGTACTAAACGTTTTTTAATCCTATTAATATTATAAATGCGAAAGTTTGTAAGTATGGATGTATGGATGTTTGTTACTCTTTCACGTTCGAATGGCTGAACGGATTTGTCTGAAATTTGGAAGACAGATAGATTGTGACCTGGATTAACATATAAGCTATTTTTAATCCCGATCGCACACCGGGTTTCTGTGAAAACGCGGGCGAAGCCGCAGGTAGCAGCTAGTCTTAAATAAGTAAGTAAGCTTTTCTGATGGTAAGAAAAATCTGTTGGCTATAGTCATCACAGATTTTACGCGAGTGTAAGCTACCTTAAGTTTTATCTACATCTTATTGCTTAACTACCCTTCGGGACGAAGCACACAATAGCAAGCAACGATATTATGAAAGTAAGATACAGTGGTGTAGAAGTTGCGAACTACTACACAGTATTCTACCATCTACTACTGATTCAATAGCGAAGTAGAGCAAACTAAAATACTATATATTACCGCCAGGTGACGACTGGATCGCCACATTCCTGCGTCAGAACTCGTTCCAACGCTTATACATACATATCACGCCAAATCTTACGCAGTAGGGAGAGAATATTGAGTACCAAATTTCACGATCCTTAGACGTAGACCACGTGGATCATGTAGACCTGCCTAGCTATCTTCACAGTCAAAACGTTTTCAAAGTCCATAATTAAAATTACTTACTGTTAGTTCCTCTTTTCGCCTCTGCAGTCTATTGATTTGCTGTGACCGTCAACAACCTGAGGTCAGACAACTCTTTTTTTATATTTTATAAAAAAATGCACATTCAGCTTTCACATTCAATGCACATTCGCGGATACACCGATTATACCTCTATCTATCTCATTAGGGAAACGCGCGTAACGATTCTTCCTTTTTTAAATTTGTATAAAATAAACTACCCCGACTTTTGTGCATGACAGTACCTTACCCGTTTAGTGCATTAATACAAATAAGGAAATTAGATTGTCTGTTTGTAATAATAAAATAATGGCTTTTTTCTATATGCATATGAATGTATAAACGGTGTATATACTGTGTAACAATTTTTGCCATTTTTGTCTGTGTGTCTGTCGGTTGTTATACGGAAAAAACTTAGGAGACTTTTGTTTTAGATTTTTCTTTTAAATTCCGAGCGGATGAAGTTGAGAGCACAACTAGATTACAGTAATATTTTATAGAGGAGAGATATCAATGTTTGTTTGTAACATGTAAGCTTCAAAACGACTGCACCAACATACATACATACATACATACATACATACATACATACCTTCACGCCAAGTCCCTTAAGGGGTAGGCAGAGAGTATCGAGTGCCCGACCTCACGATGCTGACAAACCTGTCTTGCTTCCTTCACATTCATTACCCTTTTCATACAAACACGCCGATTTCGGAGACTCTTGACACCACCCTCGGATAATATCCGATTGATCTGATCGTGAAATATCAGCCTTGGTCTCCCCGGGTACCTGCATCCATCCACATTCGCATTGTATATGTGCTTTGTCAATCTTTCATCTGTCATTTTTTTGACATGACGGTTATATATATAGAATTATTTTACATTGGAAACCGACATTATCCCTGATGAACTATCTACATTATTTTTAGGAAAAAATTAGAAGTCCTTGTGAAACCAGGACTGGCTGCTAGTTGTATAGATAAGCACACAATGCATTATCTCATTCATTGCTGTGTGATAAATAGTCACTTATGGCCGGTTCCTGTATTCAAGAAGCGAGTCGTTTTATCTACGGATGGTAATTGTTGATACCAGAAAAAAATTCTAACTACGGTTGCTCGTTTTTGGTAGTAAACTCTAAACATTTTTAAAAAATAGAAGTAGTACTTTATTACCTACTTTTGAGCGAACTACGAATAGTTAAACTTTTGGATTACGTTTCTTTGATTGAACCGGACTAGATCAAAGTGGGATAATTACATTCCCTTAGTATGTTCAGGACGTAGGACTTGTAGTTGTATATGTTATTTAATTTCTGTTACAATGAGAGAACGAAGGTGTAACATTGTTGTGTACGTGACTAGGTTTTGTATTGCTTTATTTCCGGCATATATGTATACTATGTTCATATTGGAAGGCCTATCACGAACACTATTTCTCGATTAGAATGCTAGATTGTTTCGAATGTTAGGTTTTTACATTGTAATAGAATTTAAGCACATGCGTTTTTTTCGGCATTTACCACATATCTGTAGGGTTACTCTCGAAGCTCGATTCGTGCAATATTGGAAATTGGAATCGAATATGTCCTTTTAGGTACTTTTCAACACAATAATGGCGTGTGATTAACGTTTAGTTAATAGTATACAATAAATTATTTTGTCGGATTTGTTAAATTCATATGTAACTAAATGTTAGTAGTCCTCTAGTACTGTGTTCAAGAGTACCTAAAATGACATATACGATTCCAATTTCCAATTCGCATGATATCGAGATTCAAGAGTAACCCTACTGGCATCATCTATTGGCATTGGTTGTTTTTTATCATAAGGAAACCAGTAACAGATTGTTTTTATGATGTTTGAAGACAAACAAGCAGGCGGATTTCCTGATGGTAAGAAATGCACGCCGCCTAGAAACACCAGAAGGTGGTAATGGTGCATTGCCAACCCAAGGCCGGGATGTTAGGCCTCGAGCAAAAGTAAGTTTACTGACTACCTTATCGTCCGAACCGTAAAACGTCAACATAGAATAGGTAAGGCGGTGACTCCAATCCGGGCAAGTCACTGCGAGATTCTACCACCTAGTCAGGTGTCGCGGTGTTAGTGACGGTAAGCATATTTACGTGCTGCCGGCACAAGAAAGCAGATGGTTTATTCTGCAAAGAAGCCCGGACCAACACGGGGAAAAACATGTCTCTGAATGTAGCATCATAATCTAAAACATTCTTGTTCAGTGGTTAATATTTTTATTGATATTTAGTTATTGTTTTTTTAGTTGTTATTTGGCCAATAATAAGACAAGAAAACTTGGTTGGTCGAGGAGTTAGCGTGCATGCCTAAAACCATCGGCCCACTGCAATACGGGTTCGATTGCCGACATAGTCATTTGTGCGATGGACATCTAGTGTACATTTAGAATAGAATAGATATTTTTTTGTGAAACTGTTTCAGAACACTAGAAATTATACTTCTAGATGTGAGTGTTAAATTTATTCTGGTATTTATGTATTTATTTCAATGTATTAGCATCATTGACCAACACCCATAACAATGGCATGTAATTGTAATATGTATACTTTAACGTTAGATTCAATTTGTGTAATTTTGCAGAAATTGCGAAAATGGAGACAACTAAATATCCATAACATAAATGGCTGTTCCTGTCGGGAATCGAACCAGTACCTTGCAGTTGGTCGGTGGAGTTAGACGTGTACGCTGACCCTTCGATTAACAAAGCGGTCAAACATTATTCGTGGTGCGCATTATAGTCCTATAAATATACAAATCATACTCATTTTGTCCGTGGTTATCAACGAAGATAAATTACTTGTATTCTGTTATTTCGATTACCATAATATGTAAAAGTAAAGTATAGTATCTTCACGCCCATATCCCCAAAGAAGAAGGCAGAGGCACAGTCAGAGCCCCCACTACTAGCCGAAGACACTAAGTCCCACAATGTGACAGGTGGATAGGCCAACCGGGCACGTATCTGACGTATCTAATCCCAGACAACGTTATTTTAATTAAAAAATTTAAATTAAACATTTTCAATTTTTTTTTATTCCTCAACCCGGGAATCGAACCCGGGACCTCAATAAGTCAAGTCCGACTCCGGACCGCTAAACCACAAAGGCGATATAACAATAATATATACCATAATATATTGTTTCAGATATATCAAGTCACTATTTGTACTATAGATTTCTTTTCTACTGTTATGTTTGCATAAATATTACCCAATCATATTTGGAAATTTGTTCGTGGTAGGCCCTTTGATAAAATGATAAGGATAAAGAAAAGGTTTCGTCCGGTTCGTACAAATGTCGCAATCTATCTGGTAGTAATGGGTCCTTGCCGATAAGAAACCATGGTTTGTTACCCTACAAATTAAATATAAAGTGACTATGCGCTATTTTAACCATACAAGTTTTTTCACATACAAATTTATATTCATATCACACATAACATACATACATGGATACATTTTGGGGCTATAATGTTGATATTTGTTTAAATCCTGGCTGGCTAAGTTTGGAAACAAACGTAGGTAGTTTGTGAAAACAGATATAGCGGTCCAGGTGTTAACCTTGATCTTATGAGGTCCCGGATTCGAGTCCTGGGTCGAGCCACAAAAAAGAAATGGGTTTTTCCAATTTTCTAATAAAAAAATGTTGATCGGGATTGGACGTGTACCCGGTTGGCGAAAGGTTTGCCACCTACCACATTGTCTTCAGTTCCTCGTGGATGCCGTGGTTGTGCCTCTATAGTCTATACATCTCTTAAATATCATCGTAAATTGTAATATGGGCGTGAAGATACTTACTTTGTGATATAATTTGATAAAAATGTAACTTTTTAAATTTATTATAAAAATCATAAAGTCGTAATAAATACTTTTTAAATAAGTTGTATAACAACAAACATAAAAAAAACTTATTTTTTTGTTTTTTTGCATATTAGCATATTCTATCACGTGGTAACTTCTCAATTCACGTATAATAATCCCAAAGTAAAGAAATTACATATTTTTGCTATGAGCATAAGTTAACGGTCCTTATCTTCTTGTACATAAAAATCAATTGCTGTTCGTTTGCCTCGCTAAAACTTGAGAACAAATGGACCGAATTTGCTAATTTTGATGTTGAATTATTTGTGAAAGTCCAGGGAAGGTGTAAAAGATAAAAAAGGAAGACTAAGAAATATAACATTTTAAGTTTTCCCATACAAACAGAAGGGGTGAAACAAAGTTCGCCGGCTTACTTTAAAGCAAAATTTAGTTATATATACATACATATATTTAATGTATATCTGTGTTAAAAAGTGTTTTAATGGCAAAAGACAGCGAAAAAGCACTCGGATCCTCTGATAGAAAGAAATAGCCGCATCATCGCATCTATATAGAGCTGGTATATAGATTAATTTTTAATTAATAAGATTAGAAGAGATTAATAATTAATCTTTTCGCTTTAATTTGGATTAGGTCAGTCAATTTAAAAAAATAGTATAAAGTGTAAAAAATGTAAAGCCGAAGCGCATAATTTAAATAGTAGTACTATAATTACTTGCTTTGAGGTTAGATTCAATTTTTGTAACTGTCCAGAGATTACTTATTATTTATTTATACGCTACAAAAGCAGTGGTAAACAGTCAGTAGACTCATATAGATATGATCTTCTACTAAACGATTAAATGCCATAATAAGGATATATTTATGTTTCCGGTGTTCGACATTCACGAAACAGGTTACTCAAATGTCACTGTCATAGTACATACCAGGCAAGGCCATGTTCACGCGGATTTTTATTTTTAATTTAGTAGAAGTAGTATCTTCACGCCCATATCGCCAAAGAGACTCATAACTAGGCAGACTCATAACTAGCACATCCACGACTACTAAGACACTCAATCCCACAATGTGATAGGTGGCAAGCCTATCTTCAACTGGGCATATATCTAATCCCGGGCAACCTTTTTTTATTATTAAAATAGAAATATACATATTATTCTAGTTTTTTTGTTGCCTGACCCGGGAATCGAACTCCATAACTCAAGAAATATAGTCCGACACCAGACCGGTAGGCCACAAAGACAATAATTAAAGATTATTTTAATTTAAGTGATTTGAAATAATTTAATAAAAATCGCCTCTGTGGTCTAGCGGTCTGGCATTGAACTTATTTTTTGAGGTCCCGGGTTCCTCGGGCAACAAACAATAGACAATAAATTTATCACAGAATTGGACTGATTGATTTAGTGGTACTGGTTGTGTCTCTGCCTATCGCTTTTTTTTAATAAAATTTAAGACCAGTTAAATTGTGCAACCTAATATGCATTAAATATAATTCTATGCTATGACTGACCATTGTCAACAAAATCTTTATCGTAAGTTACTTTAGATTACGTTTGGTAGTTTGCTTACGAAATCTAACGATATTGGTTTGAAAATTTAATTCTCTGAGTTACCAGTAGAGGCGCTGCACAAAGTTTTCATGCAAAATTTGACCACCTCGTTGGTCTAGTGGCTAGCGCACACGCCTAACTACATCGGCCAACCACGAGGCTCGGGCTCGATTCCCGACGGGAGCAGGCATTTGTGTGAAGAACATTTAGATGTCTGCATTTCCGGGTCTGGGTGTTTATTAAATTTATTCTGGTATTTATGCAAGTATTTCTATGTATTACAATAGTTGACTAACACCCATAATACAAGCATATAATCTGCTTACTTTGGGGTTAGATTAAATTTTTGTGACTTGTTCTGGGATATTTATTTATTATTATTATCATTTTTAAAATAATTAACGAAGACACTAGACGTATACTCATGGTAAGGGCTAAAAGCTGAGACTGTAAACTAAAAGTAGTTTTTGAAATGATTTACTTTACTATTGCGTTTCCGTTTTACGATCCAAAAGTATGGAGTTAGTGCCAGCGCCTCTAGCGGATAGTTGAAGTAACGAAATTCTTCATATTTGAAGAATTTAGTTATTTCACCACTATTGTATGCCGGTCAGGTAGACCAACTAGCGCACTACCTCACTTATAACTTCTAAAATAAGCCTGAATTTTTGCAACATTTCACTTTAATCTATCGTGCCTGTAGCATGTATTTCTTACCACCAGGAAGTCTGTCTCCCGGTTCGACTTACCTAACACATAATTCAGTACAGTACTACTATTTAAATTATGCGCTTCGGCTTTACACTTTTTATTTTTTATTTTCTACAATTTACATTTTCATTTTTAAAATGGCTGACCAAACCTAAATTTAAGCGAAATGATTAATTATGTGTAATAACAACTCTATATAGATATATTTAAAATACATTCGGATTTCTGAAGCTTGACGAACATAGCCGAAGCGCATAATTTAAATAGTACTACTGTATTTAAGTAAACGTTTGCCTCAAACATCAGCAAGCCTAATTACTAAATAGTAAATGCAAATACTTTAGAAATGTATTTAAATAATAAATAGGTATCCTAACAACTGAATTAATTAATTAAATTAATAACATAAAATGGATATTAAGTTCATTCATACAAACTACACATAATACAAATGCGCTCATTTCTCTTTTGATTAAATTCTCCAAGGCCTCGACGCGTTAGATCTGTATTCTACATGCAGCCGTTCAAATGACCTGATCTTTGTATGAAAAGAGACATAATAAATAGAGCTGAAACATCCATCATATATGTGTGTGTATAGGTAGTATTATAGGTGTAAAATAAAATCCGAAAATCGGAAAGTGTGCTTATTTGACTTCCAATATCATAAAAAAACATTTAAGAAAAAAATTAAACACAATATTATTAGGTTTATTCGGAAACGATGACAAACTTCTTCGAGTTGTAACAAAACAATGTATCATAGAATAGTTAATTTTTATAGATCTACAAAAAGGTCCTGTTTGTATATATTGATTAAGAACACCTTACTCATTCTATTTGTCAATCAATAATACCATTTGTTAAAATATTTACCGTAACTTTATTAAATGAAATACATTTGTTTAAATAAATATATTTAAATATCCCCGGACAAGTCACACGAATTTAATCCAACCCCAAAGTAAGCAAATTATATGCTTGCGTTATGGGTGTTAGTCAACGATACTAATGTACATAGAAATACTTAAATAGATAACAACAAGGCGGTCGATTTGTTTCCTAAATAACATTATACAAAAAACAGTAGTTTTTTTTACTAAGTAATTTTACTAAACATTTTAGAAAAAAAGACATTAAATTTAAAAAAAAAACATTTTAGAAGTTATACCCAAGCTAAAATGACTGCTTGACAAATCGAAGCAGACTAACGACCAACCATCACGACGCCTACTTCTCTGAGCTCGAGTATTTATAAAGAGCGCGTTTTAACAATTGAAACACAGAATAATTGTATACTAATGATATCTGTTTTATCATGCTAATATTATAAAAGCGAAAGTTTGTTTGTTGGTTACTCCTTTACGTAAAACTGCTGAACTGATTTTCATGAATTTGTCACACTCATAAAGGGTTACTTGGATTAAAATATAGGATAGTTTTTACCCGAAAAGATGTTATTTTGGGACCATTAACCACGTGGGCAACGCCGTGGCCAACAGCCAGATAATCATAAAAACCTTAGCTCACTTGATTAACTTTGATATAACAAAGTTTAAAATGTTTATTTGATCAATATACTTTAAATAGAGAGAATCCGATCACAACTAGTACAGTAGTTAATGCAGTAATAAGTGAAATACAAGTGAATTTCACAGAAACTTCCGACTGTGTAATATCACAAAACACGGGATAGAATAAAACAAGATAAAACAGCGCTATTTCCAAAAGATTATGATCGCATTATTCATTTTAATGAAGATATAATATAAATGATTTTATTAAACTGATGTACAGTCATTTACATTCTTATTACATTAGATTCTTTCTGAGCCAAGTTATTACAAATGTACAATGAAAATTTTAGTAAAATTACAAATGTTACAAAATGAACAATGAGTGAAATTATAAATCGACTGTAGAAAAAAAAGGATATATTATGTAATATGAATGATTATATTAATCTGATGTACCGTCATTTACGTTCTTATTACATGAGATTCATTCTGAGCCAAGTTATTACAAAAGGTAGGTAGGAAGTTTTATTAAAATTACAAATGTTTTATATACAATGCGAATGTGGATGGATGTAGGTACCAGGGGAGACCAAGGCTGACATTTCACGATCAGATCAATTGGATATTATCCGAGGGTAGTGTCAAGAGTCTCCGAAACCGGCGTGTTTGTATGAAAAGGGCTATGAATGTGAAGGAAGCAAGACAGGTTTGTCAGGAT
>NJDC01006860.1:28874-43662 GCA_002245475.1 Calephelis virginiensis | reverse complement strand
TATACAATGCGAATGTGGATAGATGTAGGTACCAGGGGAGATCAAGGCTGACATTTCACGATCAGATCAATTGGATATTATCCGAGGGTGGTGTCAAGAGTCTCCGAAACCGGCGTGTTTGTATGAAAAGGGCTATGAATGTGAAGGAAGCAAGACAGGTTTGTCAGGATCGTGAGGTCTGGCACTCGATACTCTCTGCCTACCCCGTAAGGGACTTGGCGTGAAGATAGGTATGTATGTACAAATGTTTTACAAAACTAACAATCAGTGAAATTATAAATCGACTGATGATAAAAAATAATATATTTTGTAATATGATTGATTTTATTAAAATGTACAGTCATTTACATTCTTATTACGTTAGATTAATTCTGAGCCAAGTTATTACAAAAGATACACTAGGAAGTTTTAGTAAAATTACAGATGTCCTTCCCCGTGTTGGTAAGGGCTCCTTTGCAGAATAGACCATCTGCCTTCCTGCCAGGCAGCTCGTAAAAGGCGAACAAAGGCTTACCGTCACTAATAACGTGACATTCTACTAGGTGGTAGAGTTTCGCAGCTACTCGCCCGGATTGGTACCACCGCCTTACCTATTCCTGTCACCATAACGTCCAATGCTTGCCGTTGATGTGTTCCGGTTCAGAGAGTAAGGTAGCCACTAAACTTACTTTTGCTCGAGGCCTAACATCCCGATCTCAGGTTGGCAACGCACCATTACCACCTTTGGTGTCTCTAGGCAGCGTGAATTTCTTACCATCAGGAAATCCGTCTGCTTGTTTGCCTACCATTATCATAAATAAAATGTTTTACAAAATGAACCATTAGTAAAATCACAAAAATTAAAAAAAATAGTATAAAATTCTTAATCATGTGAATAAATTTTACTTAATCATGTGAATAAATTTTACTTAATCATGTGAATAAATTTCACTTAATCATGTGAATAAATTTTACTTAATCATGTGAATAAATTTTACTTAATCAATTATAATTCCTGTATCAGTGTTGTAAATGTTTTTAAATAATAACCGACAGATTTGTACCTTTAAGTACAATTTACAATTAACAGTTTGTAATACTTAGTACATTTATAAAACTAAATTTTGTTACTATTATTGTTGTTTGTAAAAAACATCCAACTTTTTATAGTAAAATGAAATGCAACTTTTACGAAGTGTAGTTACAAGTGTTATGTAAGCGATGTAGTCAAAAATAAATCGAACTTATAAACTCATCCACGAAGTTAGCGAAAATAACTGACATGAAGGAAATATCTAAAAGCCCAGGATTATTGAAGGGAAAGGCCAAAATTACGAAACCAGGGTTATTAATATGAGTTTTAAGAGTGAGGGTGCAGGAAGATACTGACCTCATTATTCATTTTAATGAAGATGAATTATGAATAATTTAATTAAAGTAATGTACCATCGAGTAAATACTATTCATCGTCGGCACTTGGTGAAAATTCATTGTATACACACTTTTAAACAATCTCCATAATTTTTTACCGACTCCAAAAAGGAGGAGGTTCTCAATTCGACTGTATGTTTTTTTGTATGTTTCTTACGCGATTGCTCAGCCAATAGTCAGCCGATTTTGATTGAATTCAACGAATGTTAAAGAAATAAAGTTCGCAGGGATAGCTAGTAGTTTGTAAATAATATATAACAAATTATCACTACATGGTATGAAACAAAGTCGCGTTCTCTGCCCCTTTGTTCCTTTGTATGCTTAAATCTTTCAAACTACGCAACGGATTTTGATGCGGTTTTTTATATTTTATACACGCGTGAAACCGGGGCGGGCCGCTAGTTAAATAACAAAAGGGTTCTGTGTTACTGGCAGCATTAACAGAATTTACAAAGCCTACGTATAGTTCCATAAAAGTAGAGACACTAAAACAGACAGCACTAACGAAAAGGAAGTAGCAACTATTAGTTAATGGAAAAAAATACTGTCTCCCAGTCCTTCTAATTCGACAGACCGGCGATTAGGTATTTAGGACATGAAAGCTGCGATGTTCGTTGACCTCGTCTCGATAGCCTTGTGCGGGACGTCTGCCGGTGTTGTCACTTCCAGATTTCCCTATTTTAAGGCATAATGACTTTCTAAACAGATTCGTTTTAGATTATCAATATATACACTTGTTTTTTAATTGTTGTAGTTTTTTATTACTTGACTACGATTTTTAAATTAGAATTAAAATAAGTGATACATTGGAGAGAAATTGTATAAGTGCCTGGTTATATATAGTTCGGCCACCTATAAGATTGTGGGACTATGTACCTTCGGCTATTTGTCTTGTTATTAGACGTTGTAATAATATAATTTTATATACTTAGGAAATAAAAAATATGAAAAGAGTAACTATTTTAATAGGAAAATACGCACTGTCCATCTATATATACAGATATAGGTACACAGCTGAACGAATAGTTCAATTTTCATAATTAATTTTTGTTGTGTTAGTTAACTTCAGGACAAGATTCGTATATAAAAAAATTGGAAAATGGGAGAAATACTGCTTTAATTCTTACAAACTGTTAGTAGTTGTTAATGTTTAGCTATCAATAAGAAGTTCGCCGGGTCGGCTAATACTATTAAAATATAAAAATACTATAAATTTTAACGTCACGCAACAAAAAGCTTTAGATAAGTTAATTTACATGTAGTTATAGAAAATTCTACACTCGTAATATTTAAAATCCTCATTCGTTAATATATTGACTTTTAATTGGGAATGAATGAATTGCTTTTTAATGAACACAATAAAACTTACAACAAAGTAAATACAAATGAATGTTATCGCCGAAGAAAACGATCTTCATTAAACAACCTTTTTGCATATAGAAACTATACAAACATAGGATCAATAGGTAAAAAGATGGCAAACCAAAACTATATCATAATAATAATAATAAATAATAAATATCTCAGGACAAGTCACACAAATTGAATCTAACCCCAAAGTAAGCAAATTATATGCTTGTGTTATGGGTGTTAGTCAACGATTCTAATACATACAAATACTTAAATATATACCAGAATAAATTTAATAAACACCCAGACCCGGAAATGCAGACATCTAAATGTTCATCACACAAATGCCTGCCCCCGTCGGGAATCGAACCCGAGCCTCGCGGTTGGTAGATGTAAGTCAGGCGTGTACGCTAGCCACTCGACCAACGAGGCGGTCAATCATAAGATTGAAACCTATATTGATGAATAAATGGGGAAATATCTGGGGTAAAATTTATACCGTAACTGGAAACACTGGTCTGACTGTGCTCGCCTGAATACGGGTTCGGACTATCTCTCGTTACTATACAGTTGTGTAGACTCGTATTACGTATAGCGGTAACAGTCCGATGAGTTTTATTGAGTTTTAGCAATTTAAATATTGACTAAAATTTGTTGACTTGACTTTGATTACACTATTGACGATAATTAATTAATAGGCTATTTAAATAGCATTTTAAACGCAAATTTATCCTTAATCAATACTAATATTATACATACAATTATTCTCCCCGTGTTGGTCGGGGCTTCTTTGTAGAATAGACCATCTGCCTTCCTTGCCAGTCAGCTCGTAAAAGGCGAGTATAGGCTTACCGTCACTAACACTGTGACATCTGACTAGGTGGTAGAGTTTATCAGCGACTCGCCCGGATTGGTACCACCGCCTTACTTATTCCTGCCGCCATAACGTCATGACGTGTTCCAGTTTGGAGGGTAAGGTAGCCGGTATACTTACTTTTGATCAAGGCCTAACATCCCGGCCTTAGGTTGGCAACGCACCATTACCACCTTTGGTGTCTCTAGGCGGCGTGAATTTCTTACCACCAGGAAATCCGTCTGCTTGTTTGCCTTCCAATATCATAAAAAAATACAAAAATCTGTTACGCTTCCACAGCAAAACTGCTGGTCAGGTTTTGAAGAAATTTGATATACCTCTAATTGAAAATTCATTTCAAACATAGGCTACAATTATTTCCAAAAGTTAACTCCCAAATTATATAATACAACTATAATTATACAACTATAATGTGAGATTAACGTTTATATGAAAACCTATTCTACGTAAACATAGACGCGGTTGAACAGCTAGTAGTCAATTTTAAGCAGTAATTCATGCGCAAATAATAAAATATATGGCGAGTCGTACACGTGTCAAGTTTAAATATGAATAATTCTTCTTAGGTTTGTTTGTTTGTTACCTAACAATCCCAAGCCGTCCAAAGGCTGGACCGATTTGGTTGAAACTTTGTATGCATATTTTAATTCATTCCTGGATATTTAGAAAATATAGTTGACGATGAAAGTTGTTTTATGTCACATAATTAAGGTTTCGGCTTTACACTTATAGCTCTTTTTACACTTGTACTTTTATTTTTAAATTGACTTACCTAATCTAAGTTCAAGCGAAATGATTAATTATGTAATAACAACTCTATATAAATATCTTTAAAATACAATCGGATTTCCGAAGCTTTACGAATATAGCCGAAGCGCATAATTTAAATGGTACTATTGTACGATGTTAGTCCGGTTATCTAGTATTTAATTAAACAATTGATTTACTTACATACTTGACCGTTTTAAAATTTCCCTAAAATTTTCTTAATCGTATGGTTTTGAAGAAATTTAGACATAATATGTTTTCACTCACTTTTAAAAGATACTTGCTGTTCCGACAAATTAAGTTCACGTTCAGTTTGTATAAACAAAATTAAAATTTTGTTTTGCCAACTTTCTTCGCAGGTTTTCCCATTTACATATCTTTCAAACCTTTTCTGGACTTCCACAAAAATTGTTCCACCTTCCATTAATCGGGTCCGTCATTCAGAAGTAACATACTTTTTTACTACTAAGCACTTTCGGCGATTCAATTTTATTTAAACAGATAAAAGATAAAGAAGCGGACGGATTTTATGTTATTGTAAATGTTGCGTACAGATACTAAGTTGGTAAATAATTATGTCAAGTTAAGTCTGTATCTCCGAAGAGATAAGCAGAGATACAACCAGGTCATCCGCAATTAGCCGAATTCTCACAATGTTAACTACACAAACCTTACACATATCTAATCTCTTGCAACTTTATATTTATTAGAAATTAAACATAACACATTTAGAGTTGCTCTGCCCGGGAATCGAATCCGAGGCCCTATATAGTTAACGTCAAAACACACAATTTAACCACGGATGTGATAATTAAATAAAAATACGACATATTGTTTTTATATAAAATAGCGAACAAGCAGGCGGCACTCCAGATGGTAAGAGATAACCATTGATGTTACGATTGTCTCGCTATATTATGATCAGCATCTTTGCCCATGTTGCAAGTCTAGCTAACCTTCAGCAAGGACTACGAAAATGGTGAGCTCCGAAGCCATGGTGGTAGGAATAGGTCAGGCAGTAGCATCAGTTCAGGTGAGCTACTACACAGCGTTTTTACTACCTACGTATTACTGATTGCCTAAATCCTAGTAATAAATTACATTAGAACGCTATGGGGTCGTCACATCGAATTTGTGGTAAAATTGCATTTGGTGATAATTAGCTGACTTAATAGGTTTATTTTATAATCAAAACTGGTAAATGCAAATTATAAATTGAAATTTCATATTACTGTAACTTAACACTTTCGTTAAAATTATGTTGACTGATTATTAAAGTGTGTTTATTTGTTTACTTTTAAATCGAAAATTTGGCAAGAATTTTGAGAACTTTGATTATATAGGCTGAAATTGATATATTATGTATATACTAACCAACCCGGCGAACTATGTATCGCTTGATATTAACTGCTACTAACTGTTTGTACGAATTAAAATGCTGTTTTTCCCATTTTCGTTGCTATTTTCCCGGTTTTCTCTTCATATGAGGGTTGATCCAAAAGTTCGTGGAGTAACTAAGTAAATAAAATATATACAAAAAAATGTAATCACCGTTAAGTGCAATGCATTTCCTCCATCTTTCCTGCAACTTATTGATACCTTACAAAAAAGATTCCTCGAGGTCCTGAAAATACTAGTCTACCGCAGCTATCACCTCCTCATTTGACGAAAATTTCGATACACCTGAATGTTTTTTTAAATTTGGAAATAGATGTCAACGAACAAGTACCATAATATGGGATATATTTTTTAATAAAAATATTTTCTGCTCTGTTTTTTTTTGAATGACTGATGTCTGCCAACCTCACGGTTTATACAACTTCATCGGATTTTTTTCTACTCTGATGAAGTCACGTCCTTAAGGATTAACATTCAAAATTTCATCCTCTTATATTTTTTAATTAAAAAAAAATATGCATATGAAATTTCATAAAAATCGATTTTGTAGCTTAGCTTTGAAAACGTAACAAACAGACAAACTTTTGCATTTATGAGTTTCGATAAAATTATAGATCGAGATTTTTAAACTTAATTGATATACTCGTAGGCATGTAAAGTTCTATCAAATATTATTTTCTTATCTGTTATTTAGTAGAGTTCTGTTTAAATTATGCTTTACACGTTTTACTCTTTTTATACCTTATGATTTTATTTTTAAATTGGTTGACCTTATCTAAATTTAAGCGAAATGATAATTATGTGTAATAACAAATCTTTAAAATACATTCGGATTTCCGAAGCTTGACGAATATAGCCGAAACGCATAATTTAAATAGTACTACTGTACCAAGTACTTATCTAAAAAAGGTCAACAACAGATAGCAATCTTAATAGCAGCTAATTATAAATAGCCCTAACACAGCTATCTATTTGACTGCCTTATCTAAGGCCATTTTTTAAAAAACTTTTTATTTAAAAAACAATTTCAAGGGGTAAATACGGACCCTATTACTAAGCCTCCGCTGTCTTTCTGTCTCCAGGCTGTATCTCATAAGCCGTAATAGCTAGAAAGCTGAAATTTTCACAAATGATGTATTTCTGTTGCCGCTATAACAACAAATACTAAAAATTTCGAAAAAATAAAACTGACACCCATTACAATAATCGTATTTTTTTGTTCAATATTAAAAACAGTAACTGATAGACGCTCCAAATTTTTACAGAATATTTAGTTGCTTATTACCTTTCAAAACAAATAATTAAATAACAATAAAGTAAGCATTAAAGGAGGCTCTCATACAACAAATGTAATTTTTAATAGATGATAGTACGGAAACCTTCGTGCGCAAGTCCGACTCGCACTTGGCCTGTTTTTACTGGAAGGCAAAGGTTTAACTTCAGTGGTTTAACTATTTGACATGATCCCCGGAAGTCGATAAGTTCTTCGGTTGAACGGTTCACTACTTTAACGTTTTATAAACGGCAGTAAAAAGCTATTTTAATATGGTATAGATTATTTCGGTGTTGGGTTAGTTAACAGTGTAATTGGTATGGTTTGGAATTTGTTTACACTCTGGATAAATAAAGTAAATTGATTTAACTTCGAAGTATACTGTACTAGTTGTTGAACGCGGCGTTGCCTGCATGGTAAATATTCACGTAGGAACATTACTACAACACTACAATAAAGCTATTATATGTGTTGATCCAAGTTACCCTCTGTGTGTGTGTCAAATTTCATGAAAATTGTTTCAGCAGTTTTGCGTAAATGAGTATCAAATAAACTAACATACAAACTTTCGCATTTATGATGTTAGTATGACGAAACAGATATCATTAATACACTATTATTCTGTGTTTCAATGGTTAAAACGCGCTATTTATAATACTCGGGTTCAAAGCAAGAGCTTACGTAAAGAAGTAACCAACTAACAAACATTCTTCATTTCCCCATGTTGATCCGGGCTCCTTTGTAAAATAGACCATCTGCTTTCCTGCCTGGCAGCTTGTAAAAGGCGAGTATAGACTTAATGTCACTAACACCGTGACATCCAACTAGGTGGTAGAGTTTCGCAGTGACTCGCCCGGATTGGTAACACCGCCTTACGCCATAACGTCCAGATCTTGCCGTTGACGTGTTCCGGTTTGGATGATAGGGTAACCGGTCAACTTACATTTGCTCGAGGGCTAGCATCCCGGCCTCAGGTTGGCAACGCACCATTACCACCTTTGTTGTCTTTAGGCGGCGTGCATTTCTTACCATTAGGAAATCCATCAGCTTGTTTTCCTTCCATTATCATAAAAGAAACATACAAACATTTAGAATACTAATAGGATAGGATGTATTTTTTGTTGTGGGCTGTCTATACCAATGATTTCATGGTCTAAAGCAGCCTTTCCCAAAGTGGGCGATAACGCCCCCTTGTGGGCGCTGGAAGCCTAGAGGGGGCGGTATAAATCTTGAAAAAAATGTTTTTTGTTAAACTAGGCGCAACAAATATGTTATTGAGGTTATTGACAAGAAAAAAACGAGGGGGGGGGGCACTACAAAACAACTGATTTTCAAAATAGGCGTTACATGAAATAAGTTTGGGAACCTCTGGTCTAAAGCAACAAAAACCACACAGTTTCTCTGCTGGTAAGACACAACCGTGGCCTCTGAACACCCCACCATTCCACCACAAGTATTGATTCACTCACTCAATATTCAGCCTATGTTCTCCTTTTTCTAGCTCCCAGGTAGAAATGCAGATGTTTATATTGTAGCTTTTTTATGACACTTGGAAGGCAAACAAGCAGACGGATTTCCTGATGGTAAGAAATTCACACCGCCTAGAGACACCAAAGCTGGTAATGGTGCGCTGCCAACCTGAACTTGGGAAGTGAGGCCTCCAGCAAAAGTAAGTATACCGGCTACTTTACCCGCCGAACCGGAATACGTCAACGGCAAGAATTGGGTGTTATGGTGGAAAAACTTGGTAAATTGTTGATTGTATTGAGTAAGTTCTGTTCTGTTCTGTCACCATTAGAATTCTACATTATCCTCGATGAACATTGGATAAAGTAGAATATTACAAAAAGGAAAGATTTGACAGTTTCCATTGAATAGGCTCTGAAATCATGGGACCAATTTCAAAAATTATGTTGCTGTTAGAATACTACGTTATCTATATATATAATGAGATAATGAAAATAATGAAATGCAACAAAAACCACTGACCTTGTAGCGATAAGGATATGGTAGCGTTAACCCCTCTGTTTTTTTGCTTTCTATTCTGCTTTTTTTTTCTTATGTATGTTGCAGATGTTTGTTTTTAATGGTAACCTCTTTTCACCTTTTCACCAGGTGATCCATTAGTTCGCTTGTGGGTGCATATTATAAAAAATATGTTGTAAAATAAGAGTTTTTTTCGAGAAAAAATAACGGAGAGTGCGCATTACTAGCAGCAGTAGCTAAAACAAGCATCAGGTTGGCGCGAAAAACTAGTTCGACTACTGTTTTGGCGGCAATAGATTTAATTACTGGAATCATTGCCCTCACATGCTAAGTATTGTTATGGTTGTGTTAACCCGTTGCTTGCGGTTGCTTGCTTCATGGTTCATGGGATGCGTGGTCACTTGTACCCTGAGTCGTTTTTCAATTCAATTTGTTAATTTTATTTACTATAGGGTTAACATATATAAGATTTATCATTAGCAAGCAATTATCAATTCATAGATAAAAAATGTCAACTAAAACAGTAATAATAAAATTAAATATTAATTTTCAATAAATTAATGCTAGCTGAAACGACAGCCATTTTCCTTCTTCTAATTAAGTATGTTATTTTTCTGAACGAATGGACCGATTTTTCCAATTATTTTATGATTGTCTTAGTTATTGTCAGGAGATTTTTTATTGGAGAAAAAATCGGGAAAAAGGGAAAACAATACTGTATTTTTTCCATAAAATATGGTAGTAGCTGTTTATGCCGGTAGTGTTTGTCTTCTTAAAAGACCTCGTCCAGCAAAAAATGATAGCAAATAAGTCTTACAAAAAAAAGGTTACAATACAGTCCTATCAAATTCAAATCATTTTGTATGTTTTGTGTATACATCGACGAACTCAAATAAGCTATACAAGCAAGGAAGCCTGGTGGAAAATGATTATCGCCGCCTATGAGCATCCGCAACACTAGGAATGTCACAGTTGCCCATAATAGATACGGTGGTTGAAACAACCGTCGCTTGTCAAATAGTAGTAAAATTGAGCTTGGATTTTTTTTTACATTAGATACATTAGATTCGTAGATGGTGTCATGATAACTTACTTCTCACTAAGCATATAGAGAACAATCAATTAAAAGTAACTACACATAAGTACAGTGTTAGGTAATCGATGGGCGTGAAATTATAAAAAAATAGTTTAATTTCAACATACCCGGCAATAAATATTTAAATAGATAAGTTACTAGAAACATTGCCCCCATATGACACGCGTTGTTATGGCTGTATTAACCCGTTGCTTGCTACTGGCCCGTCACGGTTCATGCCGTCCATGTATTAGGTGGTCACTTGTGTACCACCGATACTCGATAAGGAATTATCATTTACCTACTTGATTCTAGTTTTTTTCAGGATGAGCTAGCAAACGGGAAGTAGGATACATTTATATTAAATCCTTTGCCCAAAAGACATTTGTAGCCTAAGATGATAATTTAGAGAAGAAAAGACATTAATATAACTCTCAATACTATCATATCTTAATAGTTCCATACTCGAATGTTTTGACCACACAATCTGACACCAACTGAACATCCTTGCTGTACGAAAAAATGCTCAGAATAAATAAACAAATTAAAGTATCTTATCCTTAAAAGTATAAAAATATGACGTGACGATTAAAAAAAGGCGCAGTGCTCACTCTTCCTTTATAACAGCAAAAGCGTCGATTTGATTCCACCGTCTTACTCTAAGGTTTCTTCAAAGAATATAGCCAAGGAGCCCATTAAAAGTGTGCTGGGTATGCTTATCAGTTATCACTGACATGTAAATTCAAAAGTGATAGTTTTGTATTTGGCTGACAGCACCGCTTGACAATTTGTTAAGTCTTTAGGCTTTGCATATTTCATCATGAGGAAATTCATTCAGTATTTTACTTTAAATTAAAGCAACTAGTTTATAATTCAGTGGTAATAAGAAGTTTTTATTGCTAAAGTCATTGGCCTCACATGACAAATCATAGAAAAAAATTGAAGGTTCTAAAAATACCATAAGGAGAGAGCGCAAGCACCTGCCATGATATAAAAAAGTGACAAGACAGATTACCGTAAAAAACTAGTTCGGCTACTGTTTTGGAGGCAATAGTTTTAATTACAAAAATCATTGGCCTCACATGACGAGTGTTCGCTGTGTTAACCCGTTGCTTGCGGTCGCCGCGTCATGGTTCACGGGTCCCTGGCCAGTTTGTACCCTACGGATCCGCAGTTTTTGCAACTTTTACATAAATAAATTATACGCAATGTAACTTTTGATTATATCATCGGTATTGCTACGACTTAAGTGCAAACGCATGTTAAATATAATGAGTTACAATGTTCATGCATATTAGTTGAGACTTTTTTTATGATTTAGGAACATTATAGACGTATTTTATTATAGGGACAAATCTCCATTGCAGTATATCAGTTTGGAGGATAGGATAGAAAGCATTCTAAACAAATAAAGGACTTCAGATATTGGCTTCACCACAGAATAAGTACAACCCCCGTGTTGGTCCGGGTCCGCTGAATAGAATAGACTGTCCTTCTCCCTGCTAGTAAGCTCGTAACAGGCAAACACAGGTTAGGGATCTAACGCCGTAACTATTCCTGTCATCATAATGATTATGTCATGTTCCCATTCGGAGTGTAGGGTAGTCGGTAGATGAACAACAGGCCTAACACACCAATATCAGCACAATGACCTGTAACATCTGTGGTGTCTATAGGCCATGGGTGTCTCTTACCGTCAGGAGATCCACGTGCATTTCATTTATTTCTCACATAAGCAAATAATAATCCAATCATGCAATAATAATTAACAATATTCAATGCCGACACTTGTAGAACTTCATTGATTTAAATAAAAAAGGATTCCCATTTAGCGCGGTCATCGCATTACGCCCAAATGGCTTAAACAATTCTGCTTATTAATTTTTTGTTGTGTTGGTTAGTTACCCTATACTTGTGTGCCAAATAATCGGTTCTGTAGTTTTTGCGTGAAGGGGTAGCAAACAAACATGCAAACTTTTGCATTTATAATATTAATAAGATAAAATTAGTGGCTGTTAATGTCAAGTTCGACAGCTCGGCTAGTTGTTAATGTTTGTCAGCGCCATTGAAACTGCATATACAAGTTACAGCATCCCATTATTTTTTTGTGGAAGTGTATAAGAGTTTTATCAGAATATCTAATCGTGTAAATTTCCACAAAACCAAGAGATCACAAAGATAAACACGTATTCCGTTCCTTTGTTTACTGAGTCTCTTGTAGAGGTGTTTATTACCAGCCTTCATTAAAAATTCGAGAGCTTATTTGACTTTTTGCTTTATTAAAACATTGTAGCAGAGCTTATTTTAATTTGAAAGCTTTAACTTTAATGGACTTTGCAATTATTATAATTTGGACCGCCCACGCCGCGTTGGTAGAGTTAATGTACGCACCTAGTTTACTTATTCATGCCGCTCTTACTTCAGCTCTTGCCACTATCGCGTTCCATGTTGGATGCAAGTTTGGATGGGAGATTTTCTCGCGCAAGCCAAGATCGGGCTTTATAATAGCGACGCACCAGTGGCATCTATGGTTTTTAAGTTACGTTTTAAACTATTGTCACCTTAGCTTTTACCATGTGTTGATACATATTACGTTCGGTAAGTTACGTGTAAATCTATGATACTTTTGGTTTAAAAATGTTTTTCACTTAGTCTATATCTATATTTCTATACTCTAATATTATAAAGAAGAAAGGTTTAATTTTTTGTTTGTTTTAAATGAATAGGCTCTGAAACTACTGGACCGATTTCAAAAATTATTTCACCTTTAGAATGCCACATTATCCCTGAGTAACATAGACTTTGTTTCATCACAATCGGTGCAATAGAAGCCAAGTTACGCAGGCGAAGCTGCGTGAAACTGCTAGTTACGAATAGAGGCGTTGTTCAAAGTTTTCAAACAAATAAATAATTTACAGACACGGTAGCGAGTATAGTAAACTTGACAAGTCCCTGTGTTGGTCCGGGCTCCTTTGTAGAATAGACCATCTGCCTTCCTTGCCAGGCAGCTCGTAAAAGGCGAGCATAGGCTCACCGTCATTAACATCGTGACATCTGACTAGGTGGTAGAGTTTAGCAGCGACTCGTCCGGATTGGTACCACCGCCTTACCTATTCCTGCCGCCATAACGTCATGACGTGTTCCGGTTCGGAGGGTAAGGTAGCCGGTAAACTTAATTTTGCTCGAGGCCTAACATCTCAGCCTCAGGTTGGCAACGCACCATTACCACCTTTGGTGTCTCTAGGCGGCGTGAATTTCTTAACATCAGGAAATCCGTCTGCTTGTTTGCCTTCCAATATCATAAAAAAAAAGTCGTGAACTCATAGTAAAGGCTCAGATGAGTGCTTGTTCGCTACTTCATTACATTTATGTTACGTTAAAAAATATAAGGAACTTCGTTCCAAAAGTTGGGATGAAAATTTAGAAAATAGGCCTCACACTCCATTACGTCATTGCATTTTGTTATAAGAGGCGAATCGTTCTTGCCTTCCAAGATGTGTCAAATGTTAAGTCTCGTCTCCCAATGAATTTGTCAAATAAGTTAATTTTCTGGTAAACTAGTTAGACTTGCCGTACTCTTACTTACTCGCTACGAATGCGGCACGTAAAATATTTTTTAAATAAAACATAAGACTGACTAAGAGATACCGATATACAGCCTAAAACCTAAACATTTTTCAATACTTTTTAATAAAACGCTGTTGTGTATGCTTCTGGTGAACTAGACAGGCTTACTTTAGTGGGGAGTGATAAGTGGGGGCACTTATACTGACCGCCATTATACTTTCACCGTTTACGTGTCACATTCCGAACCTATTCTTATAGTGGACAATAAATTAGAGCCTTATCAGGAAAGGTAAACCGTTGTGTCACATTCGACTGTCAAGATAGCTGTCAAGGATATATAATGAAATTTATTTGAGGTTAGAGGATAGCAACGACTCTATGGTTAACTGGGTGATTTTAAAAAGAAATTTGTGGATATGGAAGAAGCCAGGTCTGAAGGTAAAGAAGGAAAACTAGAAAAAATAATCATGAAAAATAGTCCTATTCCCAACGTTACTACTTTCATATATTTTTTTAAGTGGACCTTATTTTTAACGTATGTGTATGTATGATATTTCTCTGTTACGGTCTACAAAAACAACACTGTGTGTCATTGCCGAATTTCATAAAGCGTTCTTCCTGATTTTTGTTTGGTCGGCCGGTATAACTTCAAGCTCTATACCGCCCGATCAGTCTTATCAATTCACTCGGCAAAATATACGAGCGTCTTATCTTCGCCCGCCTTAAGACGGTCGTAGCCGAGAAACAATTGTTAATGGATGAGCAATTTGGTTTCCGGGCAGCTCATTCATGTACAAATCAAGTGCACCGCCTCACGGAGCACATACTAGATGGCCTGAATAGACGACTACCTTTATACACGGGAGCGATATTCTTCGATGTGGCCAAAGCGTTCGACAAGGTCTGGCACAACGGCCTAATATACAAGCTCTACGAAATGGGCGTGCCAGACAGACTAGTTCTCATAGTACGAGACTACTTGTCGAATCGCAAATTTAGGTTTCGTGTAGAAGGGACTCTCTCTAGTAGTAGGCCCCTAGAGGCGGGAGTGCCGCAGGACTCGGTGCTCTCACCCATATTATACACC
>NJDC01006860.1:6132-28862 GCA_002245475.1 Calephelis virginiensis | reverse complement strand
CGTACCCACGACCACGACCGCCACGCGTCCACGTAGCCCTCTTCGCGGAAGACACGGCTCTGTATTCAACCCACCGTCGCGGTAAACAAATAGGCTGTAACCTCAGAAACGCGGCCACTCTCTTGGGCGACTGGTTCAGGAAGTGGAGTATAGAAGTGAACCCAGATAAAAGTGCAGCGGTGTACTTTAATCGAGGTCTCACACCCGAACGGTTAAGTCCCAGGCGTAGCCCGGGCACCATCAAACTGTTCGGAAGAGCTATCCCCTGGGAAAATTCAACAAAATACCTAGGGGTCACTCTAGACAAAAATATGTCATTCGAACCGCATAGTCACAAACAAGGCTAAGTTCGTACTTAGCCGTCTCCATTATCTTATTAATAAAAATAGTAAAATGTCAATTCGTAACAAAGTGACACTTTACAAAACTTGTGTTAGACCCATCTTAGCATACGGTAGCGTAGCCTTCGCACATACCTTCCCGTCCCACTTAAAAAAGCTTCAAGTAGTCCAGAATAGGTTCATGCGAACTGCCACGGGTGCCCCGTGGTACGTTCGCAACGAGGACCTACGTCGCGACGTCGATTTACCCACGATAGCGCAGCATTATCGGAACGTTACTTTGAAAAAACGGCTGCCCACCCAAACCCGGTGTTAGCATCCGCTTGTGACTACACACCGGTCGTGAACGCGCCCTCCAACCATAGAACCTCGCCACGTGTTATCGGATCCTCCGGACCCAATAACCGCGGCTAACGCTATTCTCCCAACTCCAAACCGGAGCATGACAAATTCACATCACAATGACATTACACTACACCGTCACCGCCGGTCTCGGCGACGAAGACCTCTCTTGCGCCCAGCGCCTAACGCCGAGCGACGAGCCACAAATATTCCTCTATCAAGTCCACCCAGTAATCAGAACGCAGCACCAAGTCGAGGTACGGTCTCCCGGGAGAGAGCCCTTGGTGCTGGCGTTGTAGGAAACAGCCCAATCCATTTAAATAATGATGTCTCGGGCTGAGCCCTTTGCTCGGCCCACAAAGCTCGGTGAAGTTGCAAAAAATCGCTAGATTAGCAACAAATTAGTCATTCAAAAAAAGCTAGCTAGCACTACTCACTGCTCATCACTGCTTCCTTTATGTTACTCTCCATGAAACTTAATATCATAAAGAAGTTTAAGTTCTTAAGAGTTAACATTAATACACACACACATTTTTTTTAATGAGAAGATATACAAGCATGCGGGTTTTGTAGTAATAAGTTATGACAAAGTGTATTTTTATTACAAAAAAAAATTAATACTTAATTGTACACAAAAAGCTAAAACATACAAAATACAGGAGAAGTCAAAATGCACAAAAGGCGAGCTTATCTCTAACTACATATATTTCTTCCAGCTAACCTAAGAAAAATGAAGCTTTGAAAATAAAATGGAAGGTATAAGAAACAATTATAGCTAAACTTAGAACAAATAAATATAAATACAATAATCAAGCATGGAAAACTAAAACAGGTACAATTATTTTTATTAAAATATCTTTGTAGGATAATATACGAGTATATTATTGTGTCAACGAAAAGTAATGATCCTACAATATTTTCTTAAAAGTCTTTAAAGAATGAAGTGTTAAATATCAATGGACAAGTTACACAAATTGAATTTAACCCTTAAATAAGCAAACTATATGCACGAGCTAAGGCTGTTAGCCAACAATTCTAATACATAAAAATACTTAAAATATACCAATATAAATTTATTCAAACCTAGACCAAGAAATGCTGACTTAAGTTATATAAATGTTCATCACACAAATGCCTGCCCCCGCCTATGTTGGTCGGTGGAGTTAGGCGTGTACTTGTTAGCCCCTCGACCAACTAGGCGCTCAACTTTTATAATACTATAGTAATAATAATATGAAAAAGTAAATAATATAATAATAGTAAATAAACTGTTTTAATTCAAATATTATTTCAACAGAGAAAACACTTTTCGATAACACTCTTACTGCTAAGTCCAATTTGGAACCGGTTAGATCAAGTGGAACAATTAGCTATCATGAGAGTGTACTGTGGAAAAATACATTATTAAAAATGTATACGTAAAGCAATTATACCAAGGTCGGAAATAAGTATATCCATACTAATATTATAAATGAGAAAGTGTGTTTGTTTGCTCTTTACGTCACAATATAACAATGTTATCTATATATTAATTTTAGAACTATATCTATCGATAATAATAATAAATATCCCTGGACAAATTACACAGATTGAAACTAACCTCATAGTAAGCAAATTATATGCTTGTGTTATGGGTGCTAGCCAACAATTCTAATACATGAAAACACTTAAATAGATACCAGAATAAATTTAATAAAAACCCAGACCAAAAATACTTGTAATAAATCTGTTCATGAGTAAATTTTAACATTGAAGATAACTAAAAAACATAGGAGCATGCGACTAAAATGTGCAGCAGAACACTTTTATAGTATGCTTAAAATTTTTGTCTGTCTGTCGTCAATTTGTCTGTCTTTTTGTATCCCGAATGTGATTTACACCGAACCTACTGAACCAATCGTAACGAAATTTGGCAGGAAGATACTTTATGTTCCGACGAAGGTTATAGGCTAACTTTTATTTCGCTCACTAAAAGAGCTTCCGTGGGAGAGGGGTAAAAGTCAAAACATACATTTGTTGATGCAATCTTTAATTCTATTCATTATTTTTGAAGTTATACTTAGGAAAAAATGATGAGGGTAAATTTTTACGATGCGCAGGCACAGCGTCACGAAAAACCGACATGATGAAGTTAGCTATAGATAACATTTTAGTTTTTAAAAAGATTTTTATCTTATTACGCCGAAGAAGTATAACTTGTAACGCGTGTACATAAGTACACACACACTTTTTTTATTTGATTACATATTTTACAGAATATCCCGTCAATCTTTCAAAGTCATAAATTTTGTGTTTAATATTACAAACATTTCACTTAACTAACCTAATTTCGTAGTTTTAAAACCAGAGTTATAGGAGTATTTGCACGTATTGGTAATTTTCCATCAATATTCCTTAATAGGTCATTCCTTCATATCTTCACGGTATTTACCTTTCCGGGAAGGCAGAGAATTTGGACTACCACGTGTCACGGTTCCTACAAACATACATATATCATTTCAAGCTGGCCTTATTACTTATTAAAAAAATAATTACCTAACTAAATTACACAACCGTCCGGGGCAAGATATTTGTGACATATTAACTATTATTCATTTCGAACATTTCGAAGAATAATACAATTTTTTTCCTACGCGAATGTGGCGTAACGAAGGTTGACGTTTGTATAAGGTCAGTGCTTGCCGTTGAAGTACTCCGGTTCTGAGGGTAAGGTAGCCGGTAAATTTACTTTTGCTCTAGACCTAACATCCCGGCCTTATGTTGGCAACGCACCATTAACACCTTTGGTATCTCTAGGCGGCGTGAATTTCCTACCATCAGGAAATCCGTCTGCTTGCTTGTCTTCTAATCTTATAAAATAATAATAACATTAAAAAGTAAGTATTGCCACATGCGTCAACTATTACGCTCCCTAAAACTAAACTCTTTTAGTTACCAATATAAGCTTTCACTTACAAGTATGTATAAAAATAACTGATGTTCAAATACGAACATAATGTAAACAAAATTAAGATCAAATACGCCCAAATCAAGTTACTTCGAGCGAAAATATTAACATGAATATTTTCAAGAAAATGGGGTCACAATAATTTCACATTCATTTCTTATTTGATAAGGGAAGTAAGTTTTTTCATTGATGTTACGTAAGTATCTTCACGTCCATATCTCCGAACACGTAGGCTGAGGCATAATCAAGGCACCTACGACTAGCCGAAGACACTAAGTCCCTCACTATGATAGGTGGCAAGCCTATCGCCAATCGAGCACATATCCAATCCCGGGCAAAGTTATTTTTTTTATAAAATTAAAAATGTGTTGTTTTTTGTTGCCCGACCCGCGGATCGAACCCGGGACCTTAAGAACTCAAGTCGGATCCAGGACCACTATACCACAGAGGCGCTTTTTATTGATGTTAAGTACAACTACAATACATTTATAAACCGATATAAAAAAGGACGAGGTTCTTAGTTTAAAGTATGTCTTTTGTATTTTAGTAAAGCAAGTTAATGGGTAAATAGCTTATTCATAAACAACCAGCATCGTTATCTTCAAGCCCATATCCCAGCTGTAACCATGGTATCTACAACTAGCTAGCCACTAAGTTACACAATGTAACAGGTGACATCCGAGTACGTAAAGAATCGCTTCAGCAGATTCAGTGGTAATCGCAGTTGGGTACAAACAGACAGAAAATAATTATTGAAATGTGTTTTAGGGTTGGTAGTTCAACAGTTAGCCATTTGTACACAATTAGCCATGGCCATATTTGGTAAATTTGATGTTGCTGCTCCAAGATGTTTTGGAGAAGATACGGCAACTAATCGCGTCTCCCAGTCGGTGAAGACCTCATGCGCGCTACGGTTGTATGACAAGAAGTTTTGTGAATATATGCCTCGAAAATTAAAAAATGAAGGTAAGCATTTTTTCGTTTCTTAACATGTTCATCCTATTATTATGTCTTTTGTGTATTTTGTAGTATATGTATTGTGTAGAAAGTATAAATAATTTAAAAGTTACGTTAACTAAAAACGATCGAGTAGGGGATGGTCTACAATTAGCCAAATTACCATGTCCTACAGTTAACCATGGCTAACTCTGTTCTAACGAGTAGCTGACTCTTCCATTTATCGTTTTTTTTTACAGATGGGCCGCAATAAAACGACATTTAGAAAACGGGGAGGATATGCAGAAGATCCTTCGTCAGTTTTTTAGAGTCGCCCAATCACCGATTTCTACAACTAAAACGTTCATTTCACCTATGCAATTCATGCCACCAATAATAGCAAAACCTCGAGATCCCAAAATACGAAGATCTGCTGGAAAAATAATAATCGCCACAGATACGCAAGATTTATAAATAACTAGCTGTCACGGCGAACTTCTTTGCACCCTTTCAGTTTCTAAGGAGAAAAATAAAGTATTCCTTTAAACGTTTTCCGTGCAATGTTCCTCGTTTTTCTTTTCATTAAAAACCTTCTTCTGACAATAACTAACACAACAAAAAAGGATTAGCCAAATTGCTTCAGTAGTTCGGAAGTTATGCGTTTACCAACACTTTTAGCAATTAATTTTTATATTATAGTAATATTCATTGAGAAAATTAATTTAAATTTTTGAAGTTGATTATTGAAATTGGTTACTTACTTGAAATACTATTGCCTTTAGTTTTAGATGGAAAAAATGTTAAGTCTGGAATTGTATCTGTATTTTGTAGCTAACTTAATTAGTTGTAAGTTGAAAACAATAAAAAAATGTATTTCATAACATCGCAAGACGTAATTATTTATTAGATGTAGCAACTATATTTAATGTTTAAGTGTGTACAATCGTGGTTAACTGTACAACACACCATGATTAATATTAAATAAATTAATTAATATATAAATTAATAGTGTACCATACTATGGACACAGTTAGCCAATGCCCATTTTTAAAAAAAAAACTCTTTTCTGCAAAAAACTATAAGCAAAAAAGGCATTTTTCTAATGCAATTATGAAGCTAATAAATTAATGTATTTAACCAAAAAGACAAACTTAAAATTTGAAAAAATAACCTCCCGTTATATCATTCAAAAAATTGGGTGGTTAACTGTTGAACTACTCACCCTACTGCTCATTTTTAGTCACCTGAACCTAAAAAAAAGTATCTTCACGCCCATATCCCTGGACTAGGAGGCAGAGGCACAACCAGGGCACCCACGACTAGCCGAAGATACTAAGTCCCACAATGTGATAGGTGGCAAGCCTATCACCAACCGGGCACATATCCAATCCCGATCAACATTTTTTTATTAGAAAATTGGGAAAACTCAAGTTTATTTTTATTGCCCGACCTGGAAATCGAACCCGGGACCTTATGCAGTCAAGTCCAACAACTGAACCGCTAGACCACAGAGGCGATTCACCTGAACCTATTTTTTAAATATCGTTTTTTTCATTTGTTTGGAGGGTTTCTACCTATACAGGTATGCCTATAAACCTATGAATGCACAAGAAAACCGTAAATATCTTCAAAGTACAGAATTCACTCTTCTACAGATTTATTATAAATGTACTTAATAAGTAAACCACGTAAACACTTATAAAGTTAGATAAAATCACAAAAGGAATAAAAATAAAAAGAATGCTACGAACAAAAAAAAATATATTTTTCTATAAATAAGAACATGAAAATAATATTGATAGTGATGATAAGAACAGTTTTTTTAAATTTTCAATTAAAGAATGAAATTTTAATTTTTAACAGTAGAAAGACATAATTTTAAAAAAATACACTAATTTTACAAAAACAATTCCAGATTTTTTTTTATGTTAAAGGTCAGCAAACAAGCAGACGGCTCGCCTAATAGTAAGAGATAGCCTTAGACTAAAGACACCATAAATATTACTGGTGCGTCTCTGTTCTGTGGCCGGGATAGCCTATTGTGAAAGTCTAGCGGCTCTAAACATGATGGGGTTATGGCGGCAATAGTTCCCTACCCGAGCAAGTAGCTACACAGTACTCTACCACAAGTGGAGAAGGTGTCACACTCACGAATGAATTTTTCGAATAACTATATTCATATAATTAAAGTTTATAAGTTAAAGCTTTATATAATACTAGCGGCCCGCCTCGGCTTCCCACGGTTATAAAATATACATATAAACCTTCCTCTTCAATCAGTTTTCAACAAAAAGAAAATTGGGTTTTTCCAATTTTCTAATAAAAAAATGTTGTTCGGGATTGGATACGTGCCCGGTTGGCGATAGGCTTGCCACCAATCACATTGTGGGACTTAGTGTCTTCGGCCAGTCGTGAGTGCCCTGGTTGTGCCTCTGCCTATCACTTCGGGGATATAGGCGTAAAGATGCTTCAATCACTTTATCTATTAGAAAAACAGCATCAAAATCCAATGCGTAGTTTTAAGGATTTAAGCATTCAAAGGGACATAGAGACAGAAGAAGCGACTTTGTTTTATACTATGTAGTGATACCTTTTAGTTGCAACACTCGTGACTAAATACTAGTTTAAAGCAGTAAATAAGTACGATAATTGAGTGTTACCATAATGAAACCTAATTTGAATGTGCACCGCCCAATTTGACGTCACACGGTTGGCGGGACGTAAAAGTGGTCTCGTAAGTAAACGGCTGGTCTACAGTTGATCTACCAACTGCCACATCACAACAGTATTGCCAGACGTAGAAATTTTTTTCGTACCAAATTCCCTTGTAGCATAAGTAACATAAGCTTACGAATTTACTGTGGGTAAGACATACACATCGCATAACATAGACAGCAATGCTTTGTCAATCATAGCTGGTATTTTAAACCTCTTTCAGTAAGCAAATCGGCTACCCTGCTTCTAAAATTGAAATACAGCAAGTGCGAGCACTGAAATTTTGGTGGAAGAAAAAATCAATGTCAGATTTTAATATTTTTTCATTAGCAAACGATGCCCTATCCTGAAAATTTTGATGTGGATGGTATTATTATAATACCTTTCTTAAACTTAGTCAACTTTAAAATCAGATAGAAGTAACCTTGCATTTACTATAAGTATAAAAAGGGGACGTGAAACTGTACAAACATGTAACTAAGTAACATAATGAAAAAAAAAAGAGTGGGTGTACTCATGTACGCACGTACGAAGGTATACTTCTTTGGCGTAACAATCCAAAAATACCAAATAAAAAGGTTCGCAACTAACTTCAGGTTGTTGCTTTTTTCTGTCGGTAGCAACTAACTTCAGACTGTCACATTTGTCTGTCGGTGTGCGCGCGCATCGTAAAAATTCACTCTCATCATTTTTCCCAATCGCGCCAAAAGAAGTATAACTTCAAAAATGCAAGTGCCTTATGCTTTCGCTTTTAGGTATCAATCAGTGTGGAGGTGAATTCGCTGTAATAAATTTTCTTAAGCACACCAAAACAAGTGTAATTTTAACGATATAAAAGATTTCGTACTCCGAAAACTCGTACTTGTACGATATATCGCGCACATCTGGCAACGCTGCATTACATTCACACGGGGTTCATTCCACCACGGTAACGTCACAGCGATTTCAGGCCAAGACGCTGCGCCGGCGACGCTCTGTGCGAGAAAGAGAGAGTGCATTGATAGTGAATACAAACTCTACACAGGTGTGCAGGCAGGCCATCAGCTGTTCACTGCGATCGCTCGTGCCCGTTGTTCGAAATTCGAATGCCGCGTGCATTGCCAAGCTCAGTCTTTGTCGATAACCGCCTGCGGGCAGACGTGCCTACCGCTCGTCACGGCCCGTCGCTACCGACTTCCACCGCGCATTCTTCCTATGTGTGGATGTTTGTGTACGTGATTCCACAATACGATCGAGCTCTTTGTCTAATTAGCAGGTAGGCAAATGCTCCACCTTTTTAAGACATAAAGGCGGTTTTCCTCTGACTCCGGCGGTTGCTATGTTGGATGTATGATTTTTTTTAGCTATCAAGGGAAATATTTCCTAACATGAAATAGCGGACTTTATAACAAAGGTAACGATAAAAAAGATCGAAACAGGTTTTCTGAGGAAAGGCATCTGGCGCACTAATTGATAAAACATAAGGCGGGCTGTGTAATTATTTTTACATACTTATGTAGAGTTGAAAGTTGTGATCTATTTTTGTGGATTACATACTGAAGTTTATTTTTATCGTAGATAACATTATGGAGAACGCTTTGTAAGGATAGAGCTGTCTCTACATAAGAGTTTTTGAGATTGAACTCAATAAAGTGACATTAGTAGTTTGTACGTATAAGAAAGATATTCTTTTGATGCTAAAAGACTTTGAGCTCAGACATTTATATTCAAAGAAAAAATATGTCTCAATTACCAGTTTCTTCATTATTTCTCAGAACTCTACAAATCTTACTTAGTAGAATATTATGCTGTTGCATTAATGTTATGAAATGGTAGTGCTATTACTGATCTAATATACTTATAGTAGATATTAAATGTAATTTAACAGGTTATTTAAATATAGCGATTTCGATTTTGCCATAGAGCTCTACATTTTGTTTTGGTTTAACGCTACATATTTTTAGCATGAATGGAGATTATAATTGGTTTCAATGGTAAAGTACATTTAAAAAAAAAATAACAATGAGTTATCTGTAGGCTAATTTTTATGATGTTATACTCTACATCATAAAAATTATAATACATATACGTTGGTATATATTATAGGATACTAAAATGAAAACATTTAATACTAATACGTCATGTGAAATATGTTTCTAATCAGTAGGAATTGATAACATAGGCCTTTAGGTGGGAGAGGGAGCGAGACGGGGGAAGAAGAGTCGGGCCGCCCATGACGTAACCAATTGGTATGCAATGGTGTGAACAAAGAAATTAATGTTAGATATACAAAACTTTCTCAAACCGTTCATTAGTACAAAGTAATGATAATTATATCCTAATTTATTAGACAAATTACAATTTCACCTACTTTAGTTTATTGAGTATATATTAATAAGGCGTCATTATCGGATACATCCATACAGCACTAGTTATCTCCCAAATGTATTTTGACTAGTTGATGCTATCGGTTTTGTCCGTAAATATATTTTTGTTGCAAAAAATAGCGAACAAACACGCGGTTTTCGGATAGTAAGAGATAAAGCGCCGTAGATGGTATAGGTGCGTTGCTGTTCTGTGGTCCATGTTGAGGCTAATGAGTTGTTTCTATCGATTACTCTAGCCTCTGGACCATAACACTGCGGTGGATCCTTTTAGGAAAGTAACTGCAAAGCACTTTACCACCAGTAATATATTCATACAGCACCATTCATCTCCCAAATACCTATCTTATGACTAGCTAATGCTAGCAGGTTCGCCCAAAAGTATATTTTTTATAGTAAATTTTTATTAGCGGCTTTTAGATGGTAAGAGCTAAAACACCAAATTCGTTTTAGGTGCGTTGCTATTCTGTGGCCGGTGTTGAGCCTAATGAGCCGTTTCTATCGGCTACTCTAGCTTATGGACCGCAACTTGACATTGGAGTAGATCCCTACCTGAATAAGTTACTGTAAAGTACTCTACCACCAGTGGCCTTGACGGTAATCTTTGCTCACCTTCTACAAGCTGCGAGGTAAGACGGCAGGTAGTCTATTCTACACAGAGATTCTATTCTTCTACACATCTCACATATTTCTCCGGGACAAATATTAATTAACCATTACAATAACCATTATTTGATAGGGCGGAAAAGAAAAAAACTGTGTGTCTTTTTTTAAATCGAATTTAAAAACGTGTGTGTTTTAATGTTTACTAAAGTAGATTGAGCCGTTTTGATGGGAAAACATACATACGTATTCGCTTACAATTTGAATATTAGTATGCTTGATTTTAAAATTTCATTGAAATAATTCCAAAATGGCGCTCTAGTACTTCAACCTTTTTTAGTCAGTGTATCTGTCCCCTGATGACATATTTCTCCTGACATAACTCTCCTGATGGTAAGAGACAACCGTGACCTATTGACGATATACAGGGTTACATCCCAAGCACCAGCCATATTTTGGGAAACAGTTCGAAATCGATAACACTTTCGATCTTTGAAAAAACAAAAAAAACAGTTTATAATTTTTACCGGATTGATAGATGCATTGTTATAACGTAAACGAAGCATATAACTGGTTCCCATCGACCGCAAACACATTCGCAGGCTGGTGACGTCATGACCCGTACTAGGTACGACATAACTTGACAACAAGAGTAGCATTTTGCGGACTGTTTTAAATGAATGTTTATAAAATATAAATAATAATTTATAAAAGTAAATATTACCATTTGGCGATTATATTTAATAACATTTTTAATTATTTATACGGGATACTCACGATCTCTTTTTATTTTATTTGTCCCGTCGTGACCACGGCCTATGCAACTAGGCCGAAATATCGACAAATAAAATAAAAAGAGATCGTGAGTATCCCGTATAAATAATTAAAAATGTTATTAATTCGCGACGATTTAAGTTTAAAATCTTAAATTATATTTAAATTGCATTACCACTTAAGCTATACCCCCTTATATTAAAATTTGGCCGGTCCATTCAAAGTAACCTTCTTAGTGATGTTAGTATCGCTGTAAGTTAGTTTAAGTTTAAGTAGTTTTTGATTATGTTAAAGTCCTAAGAAATTGAGTATTTTGTAAAGATTTTTCATAAAACTGTTCGAAGTTGAAAAATTCGTAAAATAACATTCGTTTTAAGTTTTTAATAATATCAAGTAGCACCTTAGTAGAGTTGAATTATACATATTAGCATATATATCAAGCTGCCGTCTGTTACTATTTTATGATACATTTTAATGTTTTACTGGCGATGTTTTTGTATACTTTTATTATTTATTTAACTTGCAATGCAAATATGATTGCCCGAGTAGGATTTTGCATCTCAATTTTTAAGTAGCTATCCTAAACCAGTTAAGTTGGTTTTTGGCTTGAACTTATTTTTTTTTCTATTAGCTATTCACGGCAGTAATTGAGAAGTAAACTATTCAAGGCATATCAAATAATTCCAAATACTTAGAATAATGTCAAGAATTATAGAATATCCTATAAAGGCCTTTATAACATTTCGTGGTCATTAAACTTAAGTTTTTCCTCGTGGTGATCCGAGCTCCTTTGCAGAATAGACCATCTTCCATCTCACCAGACAGAACGTAAAAGGCGAACAAAGGCTTACCTTCACTAGCACCGTGACATCTGACTAGGTGATAGAGTTTGGAACGACTCGTCCGGATTGGTACCATCGCCTAATCTATTCCTGCCACCATAACGTCATAGCTTGCCTTTGACGTGTTCGGATTCCGAAGATAAGGTATTCGGTAAACTTACTTTTGCTCGAGGCCTAACTTCTTGACCTCAGGTGGGTAGCGCACCATTACCACTATTGGTGTCTCTACGCAGCGTAAATTTCTTACCATCAGGAAATCCATCTGCTTGTTTGCCTTCCAAACCATAAAAAAATACCCGAAGAAGTAGACAGAAGCACAACCAAGGCACCCACGTCTAGTCGAAGACACTAAGTCCCACATCGTGATATGTGGCAAGCCTGTCGCCAACCGGTCACATATCCATTCCTGAGCAGCTTTTTTTATTAGAAAATTGGAACAACTAAATTTTCTTTCTGTTGTCCGACTTTCGAACCGAACCCGGGACCTCATGCCGTCAAGTCCAACACCTGGACCGCTACAGCACAGAACTAATAAACAAAAAGATAATCCACATTATTTATTAAGTAGAACATCTAATCTGTCTATTACATTCAAAGCATCACACACTTGAGACAGGTTTGAAGCTGTCCTCGATGATACTAAATATTTAAGAGGGATGATCTTTTGCATAGTTTACGCAATGCGCAACTTCCAACTATTTTTGGCCGTATAGCTGCAGATGTTTATTCTTTTGGTCCTCTTTTCTTCGTATCTATATATTTTACAACTTTCGAGCATAATAAAGACTTACCATTTAATAAATTTAAAATATGTATTAAATTAAATTAAATTTAATCGCCTTTGTGGTCTAGCGGTTCAGTTGTTGGACTTGACTGCATGAGGTCCCGGATTCGAATCCCGGGTCGGGCAACAAAAAGAAAATTGGGTTTTTCCAAATTTTCTAGTAAAAAAAATGTTGCTCGGGATAGGATATGTGCCCGGTTGGCGATAGGCTTGCCACCTATCACATTGTGGGACTTAGTATCTTGCTAGTCGTGCTAGCTAGTCGTGGGTGCCCTGGTTGTGCCTCTGCCTACCTCTTCGGGGATATGGGCGTGAAGATACTTTACCTTTTATGTATTAAATTGTACGTAAATTGCTTTGTGGATGGATGTATGTACCCGGGGAGACCAAGGTCGAAATTATGACACACGATCAGATCACTCGGATATTGTCCGTGGGTGGTGTCTTCGAAACCGGCGGGTTTGTATGAATAGGGTAATGATGTGAAGGAAGCCAGACAGGTTTGTCTGAATCGTGAGGTGTGGCACTAGACACTCTCTGCCTACCCCGTAAGTGACTTGGCGTGAAGATATGTAGTATGTATTAAATTTAGGTTGTATGGTAAGACAGAAATGCTTGGGATCAATTGCTCCTCACACTAATCTCTATAAATTATGTATGAAATACATTTTTGTAAATTAGATTTAAAAGAAAAAAACCAAACCCGCCGAGTTTCTTTTGCCGGATCTGTTCATTGAGTGGCCGCGTTCCGATCCGGTGGTAATTTTTAGAATTATAAAGACACGTCACTAGAATCTTTGTATAGATCTACGTGAATAAAATATATTCGAATTTTGAGGTAAAAACAATTATGTATGATTATATCAATTTTAGGCCTATGTTCAGCAGTGGACGTCCTATGGCTGAAATGATATCAATTTTAACCGACTTTCTTAAAAGGAGATTCTTAAATGTTTGTTTTTTTATGTGTCAAACATCAATACTTTAAATTCGTCTATCAAATTTGATTAATATTTTTTCTTAAAAGATAATTAGATTAGTTGCGTTATAATCAAAGTGGTTTAATCTATTATTTTATTTTGTCGCGTATTACATAACAAACAATGCAATTAAGGTGATTTTTAAGTTATATACAAATTTTTTTCACTTAGTCAGCGTTTCAAGTAATTTAAAAATTGTTAAAACACTAGAACGCCATTAATAATGTAAAAGCAATTTTATTTAAACAATAGGTTACAGACCCCTTCTGAAAGCTGGTATCTCCCCTCTCATGATAACGAAGGGGGTAGTTAGATCAATTTTTTAAACAAGAAAGCTTTTCTCAGGTCACTTTTAATATAAAGTTTATAAAATAGCGAAAGAATATACGTCATATCCATGTATGTATACATTTGTCAAACTTTACAAATAAGAAAGGGGTTGTTATATCACTTAAAACCCGAAAATTGTTAGAATGGTTTTTTCTTTCAAACATTTCAAAAATTGAGATAAAAAATTTATAATATAAGTTCATCATAAAAAACTATAATGGTAACCGGTTTTAATTTAAAACTTCCACTTAATACTCAAAAAATATGTATTTTTCTCAATTGCTCCAACCTTCCATTATCAGATGCAGACTTGATGGCGATAGGACCAGCTCGGTAGTACGGTTCTTCACGTAAAAGAAAAAAATCTTAAAATCAGTGCATTTTCTTGGCAAATCCGTGTCCGTTGAAGTGAACAAAAATCTGCCTCTATGCCAGGCAGCTCATAAGAGGCGAGAACTGGTTAAATAGGTCAACACTAATAAGACCACTGCTGGTAGAGTTCTGTTCACTCTTGCCCATGTAGGGAAATTTGTCGCTTTAAGTAAGTATATATAAAAAAAGTAAGCAAAAATATTTTTATAACCAAGACCTTACATCTTAGTCGTATATCTTTTTAAACATAAATACATACCTGGCATAAGTATTAAAACTAAAACAAACGAACATGCTAGCATAGCTTGCACAATAACATTAAAATCTATGCTATATTCTTATAAAAATCGGTAGAGTAGCAGAGACTATCAATAGTTTTGATAAATGTAACTATATATTGCTCTATGAATTTTGTCCAATACCTATAGGTCGCCTTTAAGAGCAAACAAATTTTGCAATAAGGTATTCTTTAATTTTTAGTTATTATTTACATACATACATACATATCTTCACGCCAAGTCCCTTACGGGGTAGGCAGAGAGTATCGATTATAGATATTATTTAATTTCTTATTTCGAGATGTACGTCTTTTTGAAATTTTTGCACAATAAAGTGTTATAGTTTTGTAGTGATATTAATACTTTATGATAAATGCGTATGTTTTTTACGCACAATATATGAGTGAATTAAGCTCAATAAATATTTTTGTTATCGCGTGTTGATAACCGATAGTAATAGCCATGAACTTGTTAATTATCAATGTTATGGTGATAAAAACAATTGTCATGATAATTATGTGGTTTGGAAGGAGGCAGTCTTGGCCAAGTTTGCTGTCACCACCGCATTCCTGCCAATAAACAAACTATGTGTCAAAATATATTCACGCCCGAACTCACGAACTGATAATGAGAGGTACAACCATTACATTTAGTCAAACTCAAAAAAAATATTGACGACAAGTCAAAGATACTAATTCCCCTGATGTGAAAAGGAACAAGTCTGATGCTAACCAGGTACTTATGCAGTTACGGGCAACGTTGCTTTTATAAGAAAATTTTATTAAGTTGCCTAAACTCTTAATTGAACCTGAGACCTAACGTAGTCAATTTCAACACTGTACTACTAGAACACAGAGGCGATTCATACTACGAATAATATTTATTACAATTATATATGTAAAACTGAAAAATTATGAATCATTTATTTTGAAATTTATACGAGACTATTTCTGACGTCTTACTAGCAAATATGTATTAAATACTCTGAGGTTTAAGTTGAGATTATAGTCTTTATTCGATTGTAATAAAGACTAAAATTTAGTCCATGTTTATTAATTAAATAGTCGAGTTATACAGTAAACTGTACATAATAAAATTACTATCAAAATCGGACTATCCAGTACAAAGTTATGCGTATTTTGTACGGTCGATTCCTGAGGATGCCCAATGTCTAGGCGAAACGTTAGTCCAGTGCCAGTTGGTGTACTTTGAGAGTTTTCGACAAGGTTGGCGAAGGATGTGACAAGTCGGATTGTTTCCCGAGATCGTACTTCTGGTTGTATTCGTGGTCTGGTCACAGAGGTGGGGTATTCGTTAGGCTTGTCACATTCAGAGCTACTTTAAAGATTTCCCGCCTCAACAGTTACAAAGGTTCCACGGAATAAGTAAAATAAAAGATTTGTTTTACATTATACGCGGTCTCACAGAAAATGCTTTAATGTACTCGTCATATCATCGTCGTTGGTTGAAAACACAGTCTGCCAAATATTCCAATAGTAGTTAGCAATACGCATTAGCTGAAGATACTAAGTCCCACAATTAGGGATGAAACGATGCGAGTAAATCCAAATAAGTACTCGATACTTTTATCCGATAACAAGTACATTTTAGTATCGATACTTTGAAATGGAGTATCGAGTAAGTATCGGTTAAAAGTACTCATATCAGTAAATTTTATGGTTTATGGAAATTAACATTAAAGTTTATCTTAAATTGAAGTTTCTGAACGCATGCTAGGCTTAGTTTTGTGTAGTTAGCAGCCTTGGCAGTTGACAAGCTTGTTAAGCTATGCCCGAAAAAAGTTTAACAACCGGAAGACATTTACAGATATTAATTTTCTTAAGCAACACATCGAAAACGGACTTTTTTCATAAATTATTTCAAAGGTGACGTGTTGTACTAGATTTTACCCGCGACACTCATGGTCGAGAGTATCTCAAAAATTGTTACTTTATGTTAGAAAATTATTAGTATTTTTCAATAAAAAATATCAATACTTGTTACGATTTTCACTCAAAATTTTCAAAAAACGATACGATACTAGTAAGTATCGATACTTTGTGATCGATACTGAGTAAGTATCGATACTTGACGACCGATACCAGTATCGAGTAAAGTATCGATACCCCAGTGGTATCGTTTCATCGCTACCCACAATGTGATAAGTATCATACCTTCCTACCTAGTACATATGCAGTCCCGGGAGTCCCTGGCAACAGGGTTCATAGAAAAAAAAATTGTTGTCCGACCTAGAGTTTGAACACGGGATTTCCAATATAAAGTCCAATACCGTACCGCTGGAGCACAGAAGTCAAAAATTTCTTAAAACGTTATTAATAATCTCATATTACCACGTCATCAGCGACTATTGATATTGAATATATATAAAATATTAACTGAAGGGTTACCGTTAGACTTGCAAATGTGCTCCAAGATTACGGTCATAATATAGCAACGCACTAGTAATATCTATGGTGGTTATGACGATAGTTGATTCCAACAATTAAAAGCCGTTTAATTGTCCGTTATTTCAAAACATATAAACAATTAAAAGGTTCGATATCGATAGTTTTAGCGCTATCAAAAGTTTTAAATAATTTGCGCAAACGCTATTGACGTTTTTCTCTAATACCATGGTGTGGGAAATTCAATCCACTTATCGTGTCCTGCTTTTCCCCAAATTCGCTTTCATGTTTTCCCATATTTATGGTATGGAATTCCTTTACCGAATAACGCTCGCTTAATATACAGTTTTTGATTGGTTGCTTGAAACTCCGATCTCGTGGGGAAAGTTACTAAAAAAACTATACGTTTTTGTTTCAGGTTTTATTTAAATTCACACTATAAATATACAATAGTCTGAATTTAAATATAACAAACATTGTGACACTTGATTTCGCCAGCTATTCTGGCGAACTTCGTTCCAATTGTTCAGTTTTGGGGGAAGAGATAAAAATGTAGTTTTTTCTAGTTTCTACTTTCTATGCAGTTTTTCTATTTTTTTTCTTTTTAACCTTCATTGGGTTTCCACAAATAATTCTAAACCAAAATTAGCCAAATCGGCACAGCTGTTTGAAAGCTATGTGTACATGCATTTCGGCGATTCGTTTTTGTATATATAGAATTTTAACTAAAAACACTAAAAAAAATATTGATCAAAACATACTTAAGTGTGTTGTTTCCTTTGCCGAAAATTTAGAACTTCAAGCTTACTGACTACTCTTTTTTTGGATATTTCTTATATATATATTTTTTTTTATTTTTTTTTTGTTTATTAATACCTTAATATTATTGACATTGTAATAATGTTTACTATAATTAATTTAAAAAAAACTTCAACGGATCCGGCTCGACGAGACGAACACGTAGATATAAAAATTTTGAAAATGCGACGAACGGGCAAGAAGTTATTTCCAAAAAACAGCGGCGGTGGTGTACCTTAATATTATTTTATTATTGACATTGTAATAATGTTTAGTACAATTAATTTAAAAAAACTGTAACTAAACTATTATTTTTTGGAATAAAAAGACTATAATTCAGAACTCCTTTTTGGAGTCGCTTAAAATGATTGCAGTATGTTTAAAAAGTTGACAGTTGGAGGTAGCTTAGAACCGGGAGAAGGACATAGGATACTTTTTATCCTGTTCGATTGCGACGAAACTGGGAAAAACAACATTTTAATTTTTGGGAGGAACGAAGTTTGCGGGAACGGTTAGAATTAGATACAAGCAGTTCGCGACTTCTTCCGTGTGGAAATTAGCAAAAAATATTTAGTTAATTCAAATCTTTTCTAAAGTAAAAAAGCCTAAGTTACTCATTATTACACGAGCTACCAGCAAGTGAAATTTCCGTCTACATTAGTCCAGCCGTTTCAGAGATCAGGAGGAACAGACATACCGGCATATAAACAGACACACAGTGAAAAATGTTAAAAAAATGTTATTTTAAAATTACAAACATACAATCCATTTTCAATTATTTGTATATATATGTAAAGACTAGGTGTTGCCCGTGCCGGCGCTAGCGTGTTAAATTTATTTACTCTCCCTTGGGAACCCGTTATAAGTGCAAATGATTCTCCAACCTCCTTACTATCCTCATGCTCAGAAATTATACTTACAGTAGTGTCGTACAGTAGAGCTTACTGATCAAAGGAACCTAACTAGTTTGCTACAAAAAAACGTCTTCACGCCCATATCCCTGAAGTCGTAGGCAGAGGAACAACTAGGGCACCCACGACTAGCCGAAGACACTAAGTCCCACAATATGATAGATGGCAAGCCTATCGCCAACCGGGCACATTACCAATCACGAGCAACATTTTTTTAATTAGAAAATTGAAAAAAGTCGATTTTTTTTGTTGCCCGGAACGAGATTCGAATCCGGGACCTCATGCAGTCAAGTCCAACAACTGAACTGCTGGACCACAAAGGCGATAGTTTGCTACGCTCAAAAAACCGATTCGAAAAGCATGTTCAGGGAAATAATTATTAGGTTTAGTTTTAACAGACTTTAAAAAGAGGAAGTTATGATTCTTTTAAATTGTATGTTTGTATGTGATTAATTCATTAATAACGAATCCATTTTTATGTTCCTTTTTTTGGTCGTGATTCCGAAGTGACAGATTCGACTAATGGGATATTGAGAAAATGTATGTAGGAACTCATATTCATTAGTTCAGGAGATATCTTAATATCTTATCTAATATGATATTATATACTAATATTTTAATATTACGTATTATTATAATTAATGATTGTTATTTTTTTATGATAATGGAAGGCAAACAAGCAGACGGGTTTTCTGATGGTAAGAAATTCACGCCACCTCCAAAGGTAGTAGTGGTGCGTTGCCAACCTAAGGCCGAGATGCTAGGCCTCGAGCAAAAGTAAGTTTACCGGCTACCTTGCCCTCCGAATCAGAACACGTCAACGGCAAGACTGGACGTTATGGCGGCAGTTATTTTATTGTTGCCGATTTGACTTCTTGAGGTCCTGGGTTTGATCCCCGGGTCGGACAACTAAAAAAACGTTACTTTGTTATATTTAAGAATATGAGGTTGCCAGGGATTGGATATGTGCCCGGTTGGCAATAAGCTTGCCACCTGTCAATTACATTGTGGGACTTGATGTCTTTGGCTAGTCGTGGGGTGCCCTGGTTGTACCTCTGCTTATCCCTTCGGGGATATGGACGTGAGGATACTTTGTTTTACGTATTTTATTATTCCAAGATGGTGTATATCTTATTTTGAGACTCATTAAAAATAATTCTCAAACCGCGACGAGGTAATAACATAATTGGAGTTGGTTTTTTTGCAATTTTACGGTGCTTATTTTAAAGGGTATGACGAAGTATTTCGTTTTATTGCCTCTGTGGTCTAGCGGCGTCAGACTTGACTTTTTGAGGTCCTGGTTTTGATCGCCGGGTCGGGTAAGAAAAACAAATAGATAATGTGTTTTTTCAATTTTCGAATAAAAAATGAAGTTGCCCGGAAGTGGATGTCTGCCCGGTTGGTAATAGGCTTGCCACCTATCACATTGAGGGGCTTAGTGTCTTTGGCTGGTCGGGGGTGCCCTGGTTGTGGCTCTGTCTACCATTTCGGTAAATGGGCGTGAATCTACATTATTTTTGTTAAAGTTGATTCTATAGAGGGGTTTTTGGATATTGTTATGCAAAAATAATAAAAACTGAAATTAAATATGAAATAAGTTTATATTTGCATTAAAAAAGTGGATGTTGTCATGCAAAAAAGAACGATTTTTAAAATTAAATAGCAATGAATTGCTAGTTTACATCAACGATGTAACCTTTAAGGAATAACTTCGGTTTTCAGAGTTCGATAACTGCACTGCGTTCGAAGGCTTATTATTGAGTTCATATGGCCGTACACGTGTTAATATCGGTTCGGTTTTTTCCATTATAAAACAACCGAAGACAATGACGCCGGTGACTCATTTATCACTTGCATTTACAATAATAACCTGCCAAAATGTATTGTGTGGTTATTACTTTTTTTATGATAATGGAAGGTAAATAAGCAGATGGATTTCCTGATGGTAATAAATTCACGCCGCCTAGAGACACCAAAGGTGGTAATGGTGCGTTGCCAACCTGAGGCCGGGATGTTAGGCCTCGAGCAAAAGTAAGTTTACCGGCTACCTTACCCTCCAAACCGGAACACGTCAACGGCAGGCATTGGACGTTATGGTGGCAGGAATAGGTATGGCGCGCGGTGGTACCGCTGCGAAACTCTACCACCTAGTCAGTTGTCACGGTGTTAGTAACGGTAAGCCTATGCTCGCCTTTTACGACCTGCCTGGGCAGGAAGACAGGTAAAGGTCTATTCTGCAAAGGAGCCCGGACCACCACGGGGAATTACTAATTAATACACTGTCTCTCGTCGGCATTTGTAACCAACTCCAAAAAGGAGGACATAATTAATCGTCAGTATTTGATGAGAAACTTCTTTATCGATATATGAGTGAAAATTGCTGTCACATTTCTTTATTTCGCTCCATAAAAAAGCATCTGTATGTTATCGCTGATTCATATTGTGTTCTTCGTGATTTTTATAACAGCGGCTGGTTTTTCTTAGCTTGATGATTTAAACGAACTGCCATAGGCCATGATTTAGAAGTAGTCCCACAGAAATTTTATCAAAATCCTTGGGTTGGATATAGTAGCATGATTGTGTTGTCCGGATTTTTACAACCACTGCATATATTCCTGTCAGTTTCATGTCATTGTTCGCCACTGTCATGCCCCGTAGGATAGAAAAAGCTTGTGAATTTACTCACACAAATGGCTAAATATCTTAGCATCAATATGGCAACCCATAATTACCACCTTTATTGATATACCTATAGGTCATGCGTATTTATTGCTATCAGTGATCCATCTGCATGTTTCCAATTTCATAAAAAATATCTGTTAGCTATTTATAAAAACCAAAAAATAATTAATTAGCATCTAATATTCAAATTGATTACTCACGATTAATATTTGTTGTATTATTTTACCGCCTCGTTGGTCGAAGGACTAGCGTACACATTTAACTCCACCGCGAGGCTTGGGTTCGATTCCCGACGGGGCCAGGCATTTGTGTGAACATTTACGTGTCTGAATTTCTGGGTATAGATGTTTTCTAAGTTTATTCTGATATCTATTTAAGTATTTCTATGTATTAGTATCGTTGACTTACACCCATAACACAAACATATAATTTGCTTACTTGGGGTTAGATTTGATTTGAGTAACTTGTCCAGGGATATTTATTTATATATTTACAACTTAATTACAATACAAATGAATATGCAGAACTAGCAGCCCGTCTTAGCTTCGCACGGGTGGACAAACTTTTTTGTTATAATACACATAAACCTTACTCTGGAATCAACCTATCTGTTTAAAATTCGTTAAAAGCGCATTAAAATCCGTTGCGCAATTTTAAATAATTAAGCATACATAATGATATCGGAAAGCGACTTTGTTTCATACTATGTAGAATAATCTGTTTCCAAAGCAAATTTTTTTTATGATATTGAAAGGAAAATAAGCAGACAGATTTCCTGATGGTAAGAAATTCACGCCGCCTAGAGACACCAAAGGTGGTAATGATGCGTTGACAACGTGAGGCCGAGATGTTAGGCCTCGAGCAAAAGTAAGTTTACCGGCTACCTTACCCTCCAATCGGAACACGTCATGACGTTATGGCGGAAGGAATAGGTAAGTAAGGCTTTGGTACCAATCCGGGCGAGGCGCTGCCAAACTCTACCACCTAGTAGGATGTTACGGTGTAAGTAACGGTAAACCTATGCTCGCCTTCTACGAGCTGCCTGGCAAGGAAAGCAGATGGTCTATTCTGCAAAGGAGCCCGGACCAACACTGGGAGATTTTTTATTTAATTACACACACACACACACACACACACACACACACACACACACACACACACACACACACACAAAACTTTTATATATAAATTACAAAGATTAACAAAACAAAGAACACTAAAACAAAACGCTAGTTTCCTTTTTAAAATCGGATAATAAATGATCCAATTTCCCGATCCAAATCTTGGTACACACGATCTTGTTGGACGAGTCGCCAGTTTGATTGAG
>NJDC01006857.1:11905-48106 GCA_002245475.1 Calephelis virginiensis | reverse complement strand
GGCCTACAGGCCACAGTTATCCGAATTCTTATTCGCCGACCTCGAACTTACAAAAACATTTTTACAGAGCTTGGAATTCTATCCAAAACGTACGCAAGGCTCACCTGAATGCCATGAAAGGTGCTAAGCTAAAAGGCCACGGAACCATAACACAGAGAGATGTTGCATTTTCATTATGTGGCACAACATCGTTGGCAATTCTCAAGCCGGATGAATTCGGAATATTTGCAACACACCAGGACTGGGAAGCTTTTTCATATTTTTGGGGTGTGATTGCACATTTCTTGGGTTTGGAGGAAAGGTTTGTTTAACATTTCTTAAAATATAAATATGGTGTTTCATGCTAGCTACAACAATCAATGGTATAGCAACAAGAGTCAGGCGCAAGTTCTACTATTAGCCTTTCAGAGGTTATCCATTCTTTCCTGGGCACCATGCATTATATACCAACCATTGTAATGATACTTTTATGTTACGGCCTGAAGAGTAGGGTAGCTGGTAGACTTGCACAAAAAGCCTACCATCCCGACTTGACGATAGCGACCCACTTGTGATATCTACGTTGTCTACAGGCCACGGTTGTCTCTTGTCATCAGGATATCTGTCTAATTGATTGCTGCCCCTAACTTAGAATAAATAAAATTAATAAACGAATTTCAATTTTAGCTCACTTATAATCGTGTTGAAGCAATAATTAATTATTTCCAGAATTGATACTAAAGTCGCAGCGTCTAAGTTGTAAAAGTTTTAAATAATAAATGATGAATCTCACGTAGCAGATCCACTTAACATTGAAGCGAGAAAATGTGGTCAAGCCATGGTTACGTATGAAAAGAGTTTATAAGTATTAGTGTGTTGTGTACTTGTTTTGTTGCACCGACAAAATATCGATGATGTTGCGTTGCGTTTTGTAGCTAGTGTGGTCGCGATGTGGTCGGTATCACCCAGGTCGTTGATAATGACGATAATGTAGTTCCTGCCAATTCTACTGTTCATTTTCAATACAGTATTGGGTAGTAGTTTGTACTCCTAGTTTCTGTAACACGTTTTAGTCAAGCAGAAGCTTTGGAAAGCTCAAAATTCTTATCCAAGGCGTACATGTATATCTAAATGACATACAAATTGAAAGTACAATATTATCGTTATTATGTAATTGCTGACTGTACTGACTATTTTTATACTCCGGAAGGAGAGTCCTCAAGAATGAATAATACATTATCCTCGTGATAAAATATATTTCTTTTCCTTGTTGAAAATTTATATAAATTAACAAAAGCACAGAGCAAGTGCTAAACTAAAAATACCTTGACACTTTTAGCCATTATGTATGTGAGGTTTATCTGTAAATATAAGCTTATTTAGTAAGTATTCAGAACTGTCTATGACATAAACAACCACTTATACGGGAAAGAAAGGAATAAACAATATTCGGTTACACCCGTTTGCCAGAATTTCATTTGCCATAATTTCATCCGCTATAACGGCCAACAGGCATAATATTGTTTCTCATAATTTCATATGTCATACTCATTGTTTACTATATTAGTCAGGTGCTAGAAACTATGTTTCCCATAAAGGCAATTTCAATAATATCATTTGCTAGCATGATTGGAAGCCGTATTATCACAAGTCATAACATCATTTACCATAAAAATAACTTCTAGAAAAAGAGCATACATTCGTTTTATACTAAATGATCAATTATTGTTATATGGTTTCGGTATGGTTTATGTAGTAGCTTTTATTACCTTTCTACAGACTTTTAATGATTATGATCAGATCAACCGGGGGATAAATGATATACAAGAGCGTCTGTCAATTTGATGATTGTAATATCACACACTCGAATTACTATAAACTAAATTAACTATATTTTATGTTAATAACTTAAATTATGATTGAATGATAAAAATGACTAATTGATAGTTGATACTATTTGATTATACAACTGGTCTGATATTGATCTGAGTACGCACGGCGCGAGGCTCAACTACAAACTGCTTTTTAACAGTTCATGTAAAATGTATTGGATAGCGGCTGTAACCCGTGAAGTGAAAATCTGCTGATACTGCAATGAATGAAAGCATATGATAGATGTACGGCTCAGCCCGTACAGTTTATTTTGGTTAGGTTAGGTTAGAACATGAAAGACAACGCACGAGCCGAGCGAGCGAAGCGAGCGTGCCGCGGCAGCGGCCGGCGAAGTGCCAGAAAGCTAATCGCTTTTTAGAACAAATGCGTTAGGTTAAATTTGAACAAAAGTGACTTTGATCGTATAAAAAGGTACTAGATAAATAGGTATTAGAAATAAAGATGACTCTTATATGTAATCATATTCTCGTACTGTGATATATTTATTTTGGTTAGGTTAGGTTAGAACATGAAAGACAACGCACGAGCCGAGCGAGCGAAGCGAGCGTACCGCGGCAGCAGCCGGTGAAGTGCCAGAAAGCTAATCGCTTTTTAGAACAAATGCGTTAGGTTAAATTTAAACAGAAGCTACTTTGATCGTATAAAAAGGTACTAGATAAATAGGTATTAGAAATAAAGATGACTCTCATATGTAATCATATTCTCGTACTGTGATATATTTATTTTGGTTAGGTTAGGATAAAACATGAAATACACCGCACGAGCCGAGCGAGCGAAGCGAGCATGCCGCGGCAGCAGCCGGCGAAGTGCCAGAAAGCTAATAGCTTTTTAGTACGAATGCGTTTGGTTAAATTTGAACGGAAGTGACTTTGATCATATAAAGAGATACTAGATAAATAGGTATTAGAAATAAAGATAACTTACATTGTCATATATTTGTCAGAATTAATATTTATTACAATTTACATTTTACTTCATGCAGATACAAATTATACTAAGGCATTTAAATATTCTGTTGAATAATGTTATTGCAAGTAATAAAATGGATAACAATACGTATGGCACTCGTATCAATATGGAAACTAATAGGGGAAATAAGAGTACGTCACAGGTATATTATGGTCAACAAAACATTGGGGCAAATAAAAATTCGGGCAAATGAAATTCTGGCATTTGAATATATGGCATATATTCTTCGGGAAAACAATAGACAACCAACAATATTGCCACAGTATTTAAATCCTCAGTAGCTCAAATGGTGACAGCATTTGTCGGGTAGAGACGAAAGATTACAGATTCAGATCCTATCTGGGATGAATTAGTTTCTTTCTTTAAAATTTGTAGACTTTTCTTTTAAAATTTGCAGATACAACATGTGTTTAAAGCCTTTCGACGAGACGTGCGAGATTGGTCAGATTTTGATGGACCGTGTTTTTGCTCCGTGTTTGGAAAATCCTCCTGAATACTTTGAACATTTAATACGTGTTGCAATAGAGGGAGTTAGTGCGTTTTACCCTGCTGCTGACTCAGAATCTCTTATGTATTTGGCTAAAAGTATGACGGGCGTACCAGGATACGTAACTAAGGAATCTGAAAGGATGAGGTTGAGGAAAAATATACTGACATTAATTAATGGAAACAATGCCGATAGAGGTGACAAAATTTTGTATTAACAGCCAGCTAATGTTATGTTTCTTTATGTGTCTTTAAATGAAATACTTACGTGTACACGATTTTTAAATTGACCTCATTTCTTCTATTCCAATTCTAGTTCTTATTATCAGAAATGTTATGTAAATAGCCGCGAGATTTTCTTCGGTTTGTGATGATAATTTGTTGATAACGGTAGCAGTATAGATATTAAACTAAGGAGCTAATAAACAAGAAATAATAAGGAGCTAGTTTTTTAATGATAGGTTTATTTCTTAGTTATTAAGACAAACGTGAATTCGAAATTCGTCATCATATTGTTGGATTGTATCTGTTAGTCAGACTGCATCCTGCGTAAAAAAATTGACAATGTGATATTAATTATTTATAACTCTTTCAGGTGTAAAATCAACAGACATTATGGAAAAATGTGCAATTGAAGGCTTGCCGGAACGTGAACCACGTATCATATATCTCTCAGATTATAATTCCATCGATACGTCTCCAACCTACTGCCAGCTCCCTGTGATAACTAAATACAAGCTAGCCCTCTCTAAAATTATGATAGCGTTCTATTCCACGGTCATAGGACGGAGAATAATCAACCTATATGTGAAGTTCCTATTACTGATCGGTCACTATTTCCCGTATTTAGCAATTTGGAGGTTTGGTTTTGCTGGTGTGTTTTTGGATGATGTTGTTGATGATGCAGTTCTAAAGCCAAACTCTGAATTCTTTTAGCAAAATTCGTCAAGAGTTTGGGATGAGGCGATATTTTAAACTGTATAATAATATACTTAATAACATTTATATATAATAAAATATTCTTTCTTACCTTTGTATGTTTTTCAATAAAATTTTACTGCACGATCAATAAAAATATTGTTTTTCCTGTCAATCGAGTTAACTAATACACTTAGTAATTACCCTGTAATACAAATGTAAATTAAAAACTTCAATACAAAGGTAAATTAAAAATTTGTTTGTCCTCACGTCGCGTTGCAACGGATTGTTGTTTTGGTTGTTGTTGCATACGAAGATGGCTGAGAAGCTAGACACAGAGTAATAGTGTAAGACTCGTTAGCGAGATTTGCTTCACAAATAATTATTGCGTAAGCGTGGGAAAAAGCAGGAACTAACTGTGCTTCAAGTTTATTTGTATGCATTTAGACGTAGTTAAAATTTAAAAGTACCTTCAAACCCATATCCCCAAAGACCTAGGCAGAGGCACAACCAGGGCACCCACGATTAGCCGAAGACACAAAGTCCCCCAATGTGAGAGGTGGCAAGCCTATCGCCAACCGGGCACATATCCAATCCTATTAAAATTAATAAGTGCCTCATCGCTGAAATCGAACATATTGTTAATATCGATATATTGTCAAAATTAAATCAAAATCAGTATTTTTTGCTGGAATAATCGACATTTTTTAGTAATTCTTATCGGAAAAGTTTTGACAATATTTTTTATCTATTTGAACGTCCACGTAACCACAGCTACGAATAAATGAATAGGGTCGGACGTCCAAGTAACCATAGTTACATAGCCGATCGAAACTAATAAAATTGATTGTATGCTACATATATATTGTAACACGATACAGTTTTACAAAATAACTACTAGATGCCTCTTTATTCAATAGGCCTTAGTATTTGAGCGTTTTTGGATGTTATTGAGACGTCAGTATTACGAAAAATGAAAAAAAAAAAACAATTATTCATTGAATGCTATGTGAAGTGATAGGCGTGCTCTGACGAATTGGCTTTTAAAATGTAAGTATTAGTTTTGTTTATTTATGTGTAGTATGTCAACATAATCCTTATGAAACAAACTTTATTATTACGTATCTATTAATATTAAGTGTTTTTGACGTAATATAAAAAGTAATCAACATGACAAAATGCCGCTCTTTTAAAAAACTTCATGTATCGATATTTTGTTTCATAATTGTATATTCCAGCAAGATGTAAAGCTTAAAAGCTTAAGACGTTTGTATATTTATTAAAGTAGGGTTTAGTATAGACGAGTTTTTTGAATGCGCTGCATAATATGCGTTTTTGCGGCAACGAAGAAATACACAATGCACTAATTTTTTGTTAATTTTTTTTTCATTTGTGCACTTTTATTGAACAAAATTGTGCAAAATGTTATCAAAATTGACTACGGGTAATTTCACTCAATATACATAAACACGAAATTCAAAGATTACGAAGAAACTATGACTTTCTTCTTTCACAATGGCGTCGAAAACGCTATTTTGTCGCAGTATTAACTGATAATAGATCAATTTGGATTCAACCTCAGATTTTATGACAAATTGTCAGGTGTCATGGATGGTACAAAGAGATACAACAAATATAACAATACCTATATAAAAATTAACAACGACATTACACAGATCGTAATTGATCATCAATCTAATTGTATGTACTGTAAATTTAATTTTTAAGATGTATTTATTTACATGGCTCCATTCATGTATTTTTGACTTTATTAACATAAAGATAAAAGATAGGAAATACATGTGACAAATTACAATTTTAAGCTATTGCATAGCTTCTATCGCGAGATCGAATCCAGAAATCCCGTAACGGAAATAACTTAACAACCTCCATTTTTTTAGTTTTGGCATCTATCGATGAATAGCAGAACTTTTAATGACTTTTTGATCACGCTTCTCTCTTTAGTTCAGCAACTCGCCTCTAGGTGGCATTGGTTGAATCGGCGTTACTGCGCATGCGAAATCCACCTCTTCACCCCGCAATCTGGTGACTTGTGCCTGCTTATGCAATAATTTTACCGCAGCAGTCTCCGAGTGCCACACGTCTTTTTTTTAAGATATTGGAAGTCAAACAAGCAGATGGATTTCCTGATGGTAAAAAATTCACGACGCCTAGAGAAAACAAAGGTTGCAATTTTGCAAAAGTAAGTTTACCGGCTACCTTACCCTCCAAATTGGAACACGTTATAACGTTATGGCGGCAGGAATAGGTAAGGCAGTGATACCAATCCAGGTGAGACGCTACGAAACTCTACCACCTAGTCAGATATCACGGATGGATGTATGAATGTGATTCATATTAAAATAATTATTTAAAATTTATCAATGACAAACTTTTTAAACACTGTAAGTGTGGAAGGCGAATCGTTTATTTTCTAATTATGCCACAATTCCTGTCAGGCTTTCCCGATGGTATTTCGCACTTAACTAAAAGGTAGTATATTTGTAGCGCTGCACTCACACATGCACGTAAGTGACAAACACGTCACGACATTACGCGTACGCGGAATGGGTGCTTTTTCCCTAGAAATAAATGTTCTTTTGACCATATTTTTCTTTTTCTTTGTATCGATATTAATAGACGCACGTAAAGGTAGAAACTGACTGAGCCAACATACGCAACGTATACGATGCATGATGACGTCTGATTTCGTACGACACGCCCTTCAATTTAAATGAAAATGTGTGGCTTAGAAACACACTTAAGGTAGAGCCCACGTATACTTCGTATGCATTACGATGTCGAATAGTAGGCGTGCATACTGTTCCCACGAATGCAAAGTGCAATGGACGTCAGACGTTGTTGATTAATAACTGACAATGGCGATGTAATTACGTACTCGCATCCGCCATTAACCCCTTTTATTATCCATAGATATTTTCATTACATAAAAAATAGGACTAGAAGATATTTTATTACCATATTCACACCTTCCCTCAATAAAATATCTCAAGTTTTAATTCTTAGCCGAAACCAATAAAATTTCAAATTACCCTAAACCTCTAACCTCTTCTTAACATAGTTAGTTACCCTTAAGGTAATTAAATATTTCTCAGTGTTTTAAACAAGATACCTCCCAACGCCTTTGTTAAGATGTCTGCTATTTGGTCACTTGTATTGACATATTTTATTTCAATAGATTTCTTAATTATCTTTTCCTTAATAAAACACTGTTTTATCTCTAAATGTTTTATTCTTGAGTTACTAGTCGACATATTGGCCATTTTTATGGTTGACTGGTTGTCCTCGTATAAAGTAATATGGACTTCAAATCTAAAAACAAATAATATATCTTTTAGCCAACAGGCTTCGCTAGCAGCTGAGCACAAGGCAACATACTCAGCCTCTGTTAAAGACAATGCTACACTCTGCTGTTTCTTTGAGAACCAGATTACTGAGCTCCCAAATACCTTAAAAAAATCCTAGAAACTGTCGGCCTTGCGGAACTTATGTAAGCTTATTGAATAAGAGGCGTGATCACAATAGATATTTCTAGGTCGCAGTGATCCTCGAGATTATCCGACCCGAACTTTTCAACATTAGTAATAATAATAATGGTGCAAGTCTACCGGCTATCCTACCTTTCGGGTCGGAACATGACAGAGTCATTATGGCGACAGGAATAGATAAGGCAGTGGATCTCTACCCGGGCACGTTGCTGTACAGGTGCTTTACCACTAGTGGTCTAGTTGGCACTGACTTTTAACCAGTGCTCGTCTTTTACGAAATGCCTGGCAAAGAGGCAGATGTCTATTTTACTCAGTAGAATCGGACCAACACATGCAAACAAAACAGCACATTATACATTTACCGCCTACCTGTTGTACTTTTTCTCATCAAACCATGATGGTATGTCAGAATCGCCAATAGAAGCAGTCGGTTGACTATTTGCATCTCCCTTTAAGAGTTGGGCAACAAATTCTTCAACTGTAATAGTTTTAGTTTCAAATTATTGTCTGTACCCGGCTTTAAGTTTGATATTTATCGGGCCATAATCTATTACAATTAAAAACATAATAATGCATATGAATTTAAATTCTATGAGAATGTTCTCGGTGCTTCTTATTTTCGCACTAATCTGGGTTAAATATTTTCTTGATATTGAAATGAAGTTGCGTGATAAGATAAAACCTAATTGTATAACGCAAAGTACTTACATGTGGAGTCGAACGTAATTGAAGTAAGAACATTATTCATGCAATATATGTTTTGGATATTTTGCTAATATAAAATAACAAGGCGTTGGTAGAAAACTTCTTGTTGACATACACTTTTTATTTATTTATGTAACACTTTATTGCACACAAAAATTAAAATACACATAATACACGAGAAGTTAAAAATGCACAAAAGGCGAGCTTATCTCTAACTAAAGAAATTTCTTCCAGCCAATCCAAAAAAAATTAAGCTGTGAAAATAAAATGGAAGGCATCATGTACAAAAAACAATTAACTATAGCTATACTTAGAACAAATAAATAAAAATATACTAATAAAGTATGTAAAAAATAAAACAGGTAAAATTATAATTATTAAAATATCTTAGTAGGATAATATATGAGTATGTTATTGTGTCAACGATAAGTAATGTTCCTTCAATATTTTCTTAAAAGTAGGTAAAAAAGGGCTGTCACAAATCACGATAGGAAGATAATTCCACAGTTTGATTGATTGGAAAGTAAAAAATTTAGAATAACAACTAGAGTGCGAAGCGGGAAAACGAAGTACAGAGCTGTGGTTGGAGCGACATGGGGAATCAGTAGAGTGCAGAAAGCTAAAACGCTCCCGCAGGTATGAGGGAGCTGACGGGTTGTACAGAATTTTATATAGGAGAGATAGAATCTGTAAATTTCTGCGGAGACGTATAGGAAGCCATTTGAGTTGAGCTCTAAACATGGAGATGTGGTCAAACTTACGGAGATTAAAAATAAATCGGATGCACAAATTTTGGAGCTTCTCTAATTTATTTACGAGAGTTTCTCTAGCATCAAGGAAACATACATCACCATAATCAAGAATTGGGAGTATAAGAGACTGTACAAGGGAAATTTTTGTTTTCGTAGGAAGAATTTTTTTAAAGAATGTAACATATGAAAGGTATAATAGACTTTTTACTCACGTTAGTAACATGATCCTCCCAAGAAAGTTCCGAGCTAAAAATAACGCCTTGGTTAGTGAAGCAGGTCGAAAGAGAGATCTGAGTACCGTTGTAAACTATAGGTGGCAGACTAGAAAAATCAATAGTCCCAAGCTGATATCTACTCCCGAGAATTATAGCTTTTGATTTTAAGGGCTTAACTAAAAGACCGTAGGATTCAGTCCACAAGCTAATTGCACGAAGATCGTCATTCAAAGAATTCAGGGCGCTAGTCTTATCCGTAGTACTAAAATGACGGTAAATCTGCAAATCATCTGCATACAAATGAAAATTAGAAGAAATTACCGCAGTGATTGTATTAATAAATATTGAAAACACTAAGGGAGATAAAATGCACCCCTGAGGGACACCCGCAACTATATTAAACGAGGTGGACTGCATTTCATTTAAAAATACATATTGTGAGCGACCACACAAATAACAGTCACACCAATTTAAAGCAGATGAAGAAAAGTTAATGGTCTTAAGAACACCAATGAGCAAATCAAAATCCACCGAATCAAATGCACTACTGAAATCAAGCAAAACGAGTGCGGTAAGGAGCTTCGAATCAATTGCGTAACGAATATGTTCAGAAATTTTAACTAGAGCCGTCACTATACTATGTCCTCGCCGAAAACCTTATTGGAATGGGCTTAAGAGTTCATTGTGTCGGAGAAAACAAGTTAGCTGCTCATTGACAATGTGCCCCAAGACTTTGGATAGAAATGGCAGTATAGAGATAGGACGAAAGTCAGAATCTCAAAGGATGTGATTTTTTTGGAAGCAGAATGACCTTTGCCTTTTTCCACACTGAAGGGAATACCTGAGACGTTAAGGAATAATTAGAAATGTAAGTTATAACAGGAAGGATGTGAGGGAGGATAAGAACAATCATTTTGGAACACAATCCGTCATCGCCGACTGCCGCTGATGAGATGGATCTAATGTGTTTTTCAACTTCCACTTCTGAAACTGCCATAAGCGTGAAGTAACAAGACGGGCGTGAAATTAATGATAGATCACTGAGATTAGCACATTTAGTATAGCTGTCAATAACTAGCGGTGGCCAAGAAAAGTGTGAGTTCAGCGTATTAAGGTCAAGACAACTGTTGTTAAAAACAGGATCCTGACCAAACCCTAAAGATTTTAAAAAGCGCCATTTCTCTTGGGAGTTGGATTTCGCGATAGTCTCGTGGATATAACACCGTCTTGCAACACGAACCATTTTGTTGCAAGTATTCCGGAGAACCCTATACCGATATAGATGATCTTCAGTTGGGTATTTTTTGTAACACCTATTTGCCCTATCTCTTGCCGACATAGCTTTTTTGATTTCCTCTGAAATCCAAGGAGATGGCTTATGCTTTTTTCTCAGCTGTTTAAGGGGAGCGTGATGATCAAATAAACTTAGAACAGTCGAATTAAAATAGGAGATAGCAGCGCCAATGTCACAAGCCTCATCATGTCATACGGGAGACCAGTCAATGGCATATAAATCTTTAGCCAGACAGTCGGTGTTAATATTCTTCAAAGAACGTCGGAGAGTGAATTCAGCATTTCTTTTGGGAGAACTAACACGATATGACAAAAAGATGAGACCGTGAAAAGAAAAATATGACGAAAATTTACCATGTCTTGAGACTTTACCAAGCTGAGATACAATAATAAGATCCAAGAGAGATGGAACATAATTAGGCGATTTATGAGTTGCAGATAATGGAAGGATGTTGAGTTTATAAGAGGATATTAAATTACAGAGCTTGACCGTCCGATTGTCTTTTTTCAAAAGACAAGTGTTAAAATCGCCCATGAGAAGAATGTCAGTGTAGGTAGGACAAATAACGTGCAAAACATTTTCCAGTGTATCAAAATAATCTATGTGTAAATAGAGACTGTACAAAACAGATAATACAATTTTAGAATGATTAACAAAAATTTCCAAAAAAATAAATTCAGCCGAGTTCTTGAATAAACTAGGAGAGCACGCCATGATTTTATATGGAATATTAGATCGTAAATATATGGCTACTCCCCCACCCCCTTACCTGTAGGATCATTTCGGATTAATACAAAACCTGGAAGCAAGAATTGAAGGGATGAGAGTGAAGGCTTGAGGAAAGATTCAGATACCAGGATAGCGTCTATGTTAGAATTGCAAAAGGATGCTAAAAGATCAACATAATTCGCTGGAATACTCTGCGCATTAATATGCACTATGTTGAGGTTGTTAGAATATTGGGAAAATATACTAGAGATGTCTTCCTCGTTAGAAGAGATTTCGGATGAGTTACTAGAAGCACTAAAATACTCTTCATCAGCAAAGGAGCAAGATAAAAAGTTTTCGTTATCACAACAGAAAGAAGGCATTAAACTTTCCTAATTGACAACTACGTGTTAATTATTCATTACACAATATTTTTATTTTTTAAAAATAAAAAAAAATACTTAAAAACAAACTGAAAACAAAAAACAACTTAGTATAGTGATCTTAAACTTAAAATATATAAATTACATTAATAAATATAAAATACTCAACTATACAAAAAGAAAGTACACTACAAAGTCTAAATTAATACATTAACTAACATCTAAGCAACACACAAATGAATTAAAATCCAGAGAAAATTACTGCTTATGTAACAAATCTACAAAAATATTACTAAAAAACAAATTAAAAAAGGGAAGTATTTAACAATAATCAACTACTAATACTAATACACACATATTAAGCTAATAAAGTAACATACGCAATAACTTATCAGAGCTAACAACTGCTAACTAGAAATGTAAGCAATTTGGAGCGCTACAACTAAAAATAATTAAGCAACACACCAAACGAAAAATAAAGATGAATGATTTAACAATCAACTGTGATATTAAATGAAAAAAAAAAATAATACTAAGAATTGTTTACTTACAATCGTTACATAGGAGTAGATATAAATAACAGATATTGCTTCATCAATTCATCTTGACATTTCTATAAAAACCGGCAAAAGCATTAGTTAGCAGGTTGCATCATAAAAAAAAATGTTGTACTTTTTTCATTTAACGTTTTGGGTTAGACTCAAATTCCTCATTCTGTCTTCCTGATCACTGACGGTTTATTTACTCTTTAGGATTCTGTTTTTTAGGTTTATATTTTCAATACATTTTTTTATATTAAATGTGTAAACTTAGAAAATAAGAAACAATGTTAATAAATTATCACAATAAAAATAATAACTTAGCACCACGGACAGGACCATTAGCGCCAATAAGCCTGATATCATGCCGATAGACCGGTTGGAATATCGGACTTTTATTGTTGAAGTGAAAATTCCGTGTGACGTTAACCTTGTGAAAGCTGAACAGGACAAATTGTCGAAGTACCTGGACTTAGCTAACGAGGTTACCGATAAGTGGAATTTTTACTCAACAATAACAGTCCCGGTGGTCGTCTCCGTAAGCGGTCTCATAGCACTCTCTTTCACCCGAGATTTTTTTTGAATGATTACATTGTTGCTAATCTCGTGATTTTTTGCAACGTCATCAAGCTTTGTAGGCCGAGCAGTTCACCCGAGATCTAAAGAAGCTCTTGCTACATTCCTCAATTAGGGGTCAGATTCAGCAGTTTCAGTAAATTACTCAGTTTGTCGCCATAACCACTGACGGTTAAGTCATAAGACTACCGTCCGGTAGAAAACCGTTTATTACATTTTTTTATCAAATGTATAAATGTAAGAAAGAAGAAATAATGTCAATGTAAAATAAAAATAACAATAAGATATACAAAAAATATACATCTAAATAAATTAAAAATACTAAAACTACCAGATTATAATGATATTTTTGTGTACGTCAATAAATCAACACAAGTGCAGCGAGTTTCATAAAAAATCAACAGCTTATATGCTTTCCAAGTATGAGTGATAGGTGAGTCTACTGGAGAGCGTGTTCTCCATCAGAGTCACTTTGATTGCGAACTGTTCCTAATCTGAACTATAATCCAGCTCAGAAACAGTTATAGGATGTTTATAAACATTATACTCGTTGCAGATACGGCATTTGAAGATGTAATTGATAAGGATATATCAGGTTGGCCCTGCTGAAGCCCATGCCACAATTTTCGAAACTCATCAGTCTTTAAGTTTTACTTGGATCGCAATGTACCATGCTATATATAAATACAAGTGGTCACCCATAGGTTGAAATTCGACCATAATAAATTTTAATTATAAGTCATTCAATATCAATTATTAAAATATAATATTCTAAGTTTATTGTTAATTATCTTTATGATAAGAACGCCATCTTCGTTTATCAAGCTACTTTTTTTTTAAATATTATGAATATAGTTTATGCACAATCTGTGATCTTTTATCGCAGTATTTTTATTTGTGTGCGTCAAATGTATGGTAGTATGTCCGATGTTTTATTTATTGATTAAATGCACTTTATAAGAATTATTATTGAAAAATGTTAGCGTTCTGCACTTCTTCTACACTTAAACTGTAAGTGTGCCAACTTTCATACTCCTCCGTCCGCGCAATTTTTGTAAAAAGGGGACCAAAGTTTTGGCATTCCGAATTAGTTATCACTTTCCATCAGGTGACCCACTTGCTCGGTTGCCTCCTATTGTGTAAAAAATAGTATTATAATATAAAAACTTTCTATGCTTGTGAAAAAGATGTAAACGTCCACGCAATATTTGTAAAAAAGAGATACCCGAAAGGAATTTCTGCGAGAATAAACACAGCAAGATATAATAGCTCATCAGTCGAATTATTAAAGTTTTCGATTTAGATTGACATTTCGACATTCAGTTCGGTAAAAAAAGGTGGGAACTAGTTAATAATGAAATATCAATGAAATAATGAAATAGCAGACCGTAATCAATCGAGTAATAAAAGTTTTCGATCTACATTGACATTTCGAAATTCATTTCGATAAAAATATAAATAAGAAACATATTATCAGCCGCGGCTTACGGACGCGGCTTAACGTATAGTTCTCTTACGGCCAATATTAATAATCAATCCTAATCCAAAACTTGCTGTTCAAGACATACGATATTTTGATCCATTTTTATGTTATCGCTTGCCAATAACATATCTGTGGACAGGATAAATATGGCAATTAGGTATGGGATAGGCCGCCGGATACGCAGCTATCTAGATTGCTTGAAATCCATTAGATTGAGATACATTATTTACATTGGCCGTTAGTGTAATAGTCTGTGGCTTACAACCGCGATTGATAAATGACATAAACATAATGACAAAAACCAGTGAGTCGGATATCTTTCGGACATCCGAACGCTCAAGGATACGTCCGCGACTTACGTCCGATAGTTTGCACGGCTCAGTGTGCTTTTATTAAATAGATTCTAGATAGGCTGTAAGTCGCGGCTGTCAGATACGTCCGACAGTGTGTTTCCAAATCAAGTAAAATAACATTTATTCGACGTAGGTACACTTGTACACTTGTCGACGTCAAAACATAACATAATAGCCAACTATACAAAAATAATATTATTAATTTAAATCAAATAAAAATATATATTACATATTGTAAATATGTCAATCACTAAAATATTTTAATTAATAAATTGGTAATATAAAATCAACACATAACAATTACTATTAACATTAATAAGGAAACAGAATTAAAAAATAGACTAACATTTTTACAAAATTAAGAGAATAAATTAACGGAAAATAAAAAAAAATGTTATTGTTGATAATAGCGGTCAGTTTTGTATTACAGTTAATTATTTTCAATAGTTTTTTTATCATCAACAAACTCTTGTATTGTGTAGTAGGCTTTCTGGCAGTTTAAAACTGGATTTCACCGCCGAGTTTAAACGCGAACAACGTAAAAACGCGTTTCGTTAACTGTCAAGAGTGTCAATCATGTCAATTTTACTGTAAAAGGAACTTTTGTTCTTGCGAATACCTGTATAAGTATATTATTATACTCTTTGCAAATATTTTATTACTTAACGAGTTTAAGTGGTAAGCACAAGCCTTAAATAAGTAAATTCTCAAGAGATTGGGATAAGAATTTTGTCAATTTTAAAAGAGTACGTGAATTTGTTTATAAACGGGATCACAGCTGATATTTGAATAATAAAACGATATTGGAAGGCACGGATACACGGATTTTCTGAAAGTGAATGAAATTCCCGCCGCCTAGAGTCACCAAAGGTGGTATTTGCGCGTTGGCAACCTGAGTCAGTCAGTCAGTCAGATGGTTTATTCTGCACAGGAGCAAGGACCAACACGGGGAAGTCTGTAGCATTTTTATGCCCAAACAACTTTAACAGCACTAAACATTTTTTGTCTTTTTCTATTTTGTTTCGTTGACAAAAAAATAGCGATAACTTTAAATTAGTTTAGTGAGTGCGCATCATAATTTCTTTTAGTAAGTAGTAAAAATGATACTTAAATAACTGCGAAACTCTACCACTTAGTCATGTCAGGGTATTAGTAACGGTAAGCCTATGCTCGCCTCTTACGAGCTGGCTGGCAGGAAGGTTCTCAGAGCAACACGGAGAAATTTCGTTTACATTGAACTTAGTTTTATTGAACTCGGTTTTCAACATGATCGGTGAAATCAGGCTTATTTATAAAATAAAAAAATAGTTCTTCACGCCCTAATCCACGAAGAGGTTGGCAGAGGCATAATCAGGGCACCCACGACTAGCCGATGACATTAGGTCCCATAATGTGATAGGTGGTAAGCCTATCGCCAACCAGGCACATATCCAATCCCGGGCAAATTTTTTTATTAGAAAATTGGAAATACCAAATTTTCTTTTTTGTTTTGTCCGACTCGGTATTCGAATCCCGAACCTCATGAAGTCAAGTCAAACACTAGACCACAGAGGCGACAGATAATTATAAAATATGTTTTACTTTAATAAAAGTAAAGAAAAAAAATGGTTTTTCTGTTATTAAACAGTTTCCTGCGTTAATATTGGTTGTTTTATGGCAGACAGCGAAGAAGGACACAGCTCTATTTGTGCTCTGTGCTGTTTATGCAGTAAGGAAAATTTGGCAACAAACATATATAACAACCGCAATACTAACTTATTTTAGTAACTTCCATAGCATCATGTCATAAAGTATTCAACTATGGGGAAGAGCAGCTGAGATAAATAGATACAATCTTTATTTTGCAAAAGAGAGCTGTAAGAGCTATTTTTGATATAAACAGTACAGAATCACCAAGAGAAGTATTTAAAACAAACATCGAAGCCTAACATACTGACCTCAGATTGGCAACGCACCATTACCATCTTTGGTGTCTCTAGGCGACGCTAAATTCTTACCATCAGGAAATCCGTCTGCTTGTTTCCCTTATATTTGATATGACATGTAATGATAAGGTTCTCGAGTGGCGGCCCCGTGCCGGAGGACGTAGTGTTAGACGACCTCCCATCCGGTGGACTGATGATCTGGGGGCTGATTATGTATCTCAGTTGCCAACTAAAATGGAAAAGTGTACATCAAATAGCTGTCAAATGACTTGTTTTATATTTGCTATCTCCAGTGACCAACAGAAATACACTAGAGATAGCAGACACAAATGACGTCATTTTGAATACACTTTTCCATTTTGAATTGGCAACTGAGATATATAATCAGCACCCTGGTCATAGTCGCGGGGAGTCGCTCGATGCAAACGTTAGCCGTGACTTGTGGAGCTCTTTGGGGAGGCCTATGTCCAGCAGTGGACGTCCTCCGGCTGATGATGATGTATTATGACAGTAACTAGTCAGAGCTTAGATGGGCTCATCGCATACTTACCATAATTAAAAAGTATGACTAGAACTAATAATAATAATGTTTTTGTTTCTATTTACATATGTTTATTTTTATATTTTTTTATGTTTATATATTTTTTATCTTAGATGTATAAACCTAGAAAATAAGAAATAATGTGAATAAATGATAATAATAATATCTTTATTGTACACAAAAACGTTATCACAAACATGAACATAATGATAATGCAGTACAATGGGCGAACTTATCTCCAGCAACTTAGATTTCAACCAGATGACCCATAAAAAGGAAAAACAGAAACAAACAAACGTAGACAAGTGTAGATACACGATTTGTTGACTAAGGAATACTTCAAAAATAATAATAATAAATCTAAAACTTACCTTCAGATTTCATGGTTAAGTAATGTAAATAAAAAATCTCCTTAACAAATTAAAAAACAACTAACTCATCTTGCATGCAATGAAACTGTTTTATTTGCTTCATTGTTAGGTAAATTTTATCCAATAAATATATTGTAAATTTACATACAAAGAATTAAGAATTCCAAAAAGTAATAAAATTTCAACTAACTTGATTATTATATTTTTATTTATTCGTTCTAAGATTAGCTATAGTTAATTGTTTTTTGTACATATTTCGTGAAAATAAAACGGAAGGCATTTCCATTTTATTTTCACAGCTTCATTTTTTCTTGGGTTGGCTGGAAGAAATTTCTTTAGTTAGAGATAAGCTCGCCTTTTGTGCATTTTTACTTGTCATGTATCACGTGTATTTTTTTGTTTTTTGTGTGCAATAAAGTGTTAAATAAATAACACATTCATAAAAACAAGCTTTTTATTAAGCTAACTTTACCAAAGCGGAAAACATGTGTTGGCGTCATGTTTTTGATATCATTCGCCTTATGATAAAAAAAAGACTCGTGTTTAGTTAAACATAGTCTATTGACATTTAACCAATGATGTGATACATGTGCTTAACGCATTTACTGGTTGAGAATCCATTTTTTGGGAACATTTGATTAAATATCCGTTTAACTAGTATTGAAATTTTTGGTAGTAAGCTAGTATCTATTTTAGAAATAAAGCACGTTCATTGGATATACATACATACACACATAAAATACATATACATAAAAAGAAAAAAAGAAAAAATATGCCCTGAATTTAAATTTTTGACATCATCTGCCTCACTATAAAAAAAATTAACTCGTGTTAAACTTAACACTAGTCAGAAATTGACATTCACCCAACAACACGTGAAGTGTGTGCGAGTGGCAGCAGGTGATTGGTTGAGAATCCGTTTTCAATGGAATAAGAGTGGTAAATCATCCTAACATGTAATAACTAACTCTATTAACTCAATGGAATCTCGAAAGAGAGAAATAACATTAATAGGTAGGAGAAGCTTCGGGATGATGCTGGTTATTTATAATTATTACTAATGTTAATAAAAAGAAAAAAGTGTCTACAGAGTAGTAAGTCTATGCAGAGGTAAAACTAAGGCACCCACGACTAGCCGAAGACTCTAAATCGCACAGTGTGATAGGTGGCAAGCCTATCGCCAAAACGGGCACACATCCAATCCCGAGCAACATTTTTTGTTAGGAAATTGGGAAAACCATTTTTTCTTTTTCTTGCCCGACCCAGGAATCGAACCCGGGACCTCATGAAGTCAAGTGCAACACCGTGACCCTAGACCACAGAAGCGATAATACTGATACTGTCTGTGTCTGTCTGTTGCTATTTTACGGCTAAACCTCTAAACCGACATTGATGAAATTTGATATGTAGTTAAAGATGACCAGTGCTGGATTACGCGATAGGCCAGACTAGGCCATCGCCTGGGGCGACGATCAGGCGCCCAAGAAAGTTTGACATTGAAATTTCACAAAAAAAAATTTAATCTTCCAAAGAGACTATTTTATAATAGTAACTGACAGTTGAAGATTATTTTATGTTTTTATAAAGAGGTAGTCCACTTTCAGCACCCAGTTTTTCGGACCTGCACATTCGGCACCTAGCCTAGTCCACTTTGAGCACCAACTAGTATTTTTGGCAGGTGCGCAAAATGGACACAAATTTATTTTTCCATTTGTGTCCACTTTCAGCACCTACAATACAGGAGGCTATTGCTGGCCGCTAATGGTTCTGCGACAAGATGAAATTAAATGAAACATATCGATAAAAGTCACTTAAATGTATATTAATTTGAAAATATACTTTTGTAAACACAAGATATATCAATGCGATATACATGAAGTTGAAAAAACAATAAAATCTCTGTAAAAAAATGTTACCTAAGTTTGTCATAAAACTTTTACTTTTTATTAACCACCTTTGTTGCGTAATCAGTTTTGGTGAAATCTTACCTAATTGTAACTCTTTTTATATTTATTAAATATATGAATATGACTATTATATACAGGAAACATCATATTTATTGCACAATCAGCCTTATTTAAATCTTAAATATTATACATTTTTACACATATCACATTTCTTGCAAAGTCGGTCTTATTTCAATTTCAATAACTACGCTTTCTTCCTTGCTCATAATCTAATATTTTATCCAAAATGTTAACCTAAGTTTGTCATAAAACTTTTTTTATTTTTTTAACCACCTTTGTTGCGTAGACAGGTTTAGTGAAATATTTATCAAATATATAACTATTACACATAGGAAACATCAGATTTATTGCATAATCAGCCTTATTTAAATTTTACCTATTATACCTACCAACCCTTGTTTTTCACACATTACATTTCTTGCAAAATCAGTCTTATTTCCAGTTCAATAACTGAGCAAGCCTAGTTGCCGCTACCAATAATCCTAGTTGGTGCTCCTCCAGCAACAACTCGCCAAGGTACACGAAAGTTTGACGAACTTAATCGAACGCTTCCGGAACGTGTTTACATAAAATTGCAATAATTGTGCATTAGTCGAAATACGCACAAAGTATAAATGACGTTCCTGACTTGTTTTGGTTTTACGTTAATAACGTTATTTATCCCAAAGGAATATTTTTGGGAATATCCTATGTGTTAATCCAAGCTACCCTCTATGTGTGCGCCAAATTTCATGAAAATCGGTTTTGCAGTTTTGGCGTCACGGAGCAGCAAACTAACAAAACTACTTAATTTTGTTTTTATTACTCAGTGTTCTCTACCGCATTTATCATGGGGAATGCTCTGAGGAGTTGTTTGGTTTGATTCCAGACGCTGATTCCCACCTTCGGACATCGCGTCAGAGCTTAAGGTATCATGCCCATCATCTCGATGCGTGGCGGTCTACAACTGTGCGATTTCGAAGACATTTTTTACCCTGGATAACACCTTTGTGGAATCAGTTACTGAGGGCGGTATTCCCAAACGTTTATGACTTAGGAACCTTCAAGAAAAGAGCGTACTCATTCCTTGAAGGTCGGCAACGCATCTGTGATACTCCTGGTGTTGCTGATGTCCGTGGGCGGAGGTTATCACTTTCCATCAGGTGACCCACTTGCTCGTTCGCCTCCTCCTCTATATAAAAAAAGGATTAAGTTAAATATAACTAGTCGGATCATGATAAAAAGCGACTACACCAGAATCGTTCGGGATAAAAACTATTCTAGGTGTTAATCCAAGATACCCTCTATGTGTAAACCAAATTTCATGAAAATCGGTTTTTCAGTTTTTTGCGTGAAGGAGTAACAAAGGAAAATACAAACTTTCGCATTTATAATATTAATAGGATTTAGTATAACTCAAATATCACTAGTCGGATCTTGATAAAAGTTGACCAGTCCAGAATCATAACCTTCCTTTCCAAAAATAGAATCTTTCCATCACTATAACTAAAAATAACATAATTAGCATACATAAAACATAAAATTGAATTGATAACCACGTTTTTAAGAATGAGTTAGAGGAAATATAAATGAAAATGAAAATACAAGTGTTTAAGTTGCTTCAAATTCAATTTTTTTTATTGAAATGGCTAAATTCGCTGTTTAAATATCAAAGCAATACACGTGGATCCTCCTGGTAATAATATCGTACTTATGAATTATGCATGATGTTTTTGCTCAATAAAATTCTAAGAATATCATCACTAAAAATATGTTTGTAATTAGCTTATTCTTGCTAATGGCTAGCATTAATTAATGCTTTAATTTTAGATAAGAAAATCTTTCCAACATTTAATTTAACAAACACAAATAAAACTTTCAAAATGCTAGTCTCGCTTGGTATGATTATGTGCTTATCCCAAAGTTGTTGTATGGAAGCAAAAGTTGAAAAAAAAATCTTCACGCTCATATCCCCGAAAAGGTAGTCAGCGTCACAACCTACGACTAGCCGAAGATACTAAGTCCCACAATGTGATAGGTGGCAAGCCTATCGCCAACCGGGCACATATTCAATCCCTAGCAACGTTTTTTTTTATCAGAAAATTAGAAAATCCCAATTTTCTTTTTGTTGCCCGGACCCGGGATTCGAACCCAGAACCTCTTGCAGTCAAGTCCAACAACTGAACCGCTAGACCACAGAGGCGAGAGTTGAGTATGTCAAAAAAGCATTAGAGTGGGATAAACGCGGTCGAAATGTGAGTGCTACGAAAAATCTGTGATGTAACGCTCGTTTGTCACATTCTTGACAATCCGCGAAAGAGTGAGATTGAAAGAAAGTGTTGGTGTTAAAATGAGAAAGGGCATGCTCCGCTGGTTCTGTCGTGTGGAACGAATGGCAGATGAAAGATTTACAAAGCAAATATACAATGCGAATCTAGATGGATCAAATCGCTTGGATTTGCTTGGAAACCAGCATCTTTATATTTCAAAAGTGCAGCAAATATGGAGAATGCCAGACAGGTCTGCCGGTATCGTAAAATTTGGCACTTGGTACTCTGCTCACACTGTAAGGGACTTGGCGTGTAGATGTATTGTATGTACGTACAATCAACCTTCGGTTGTAATAATTCCATATTACAGCAACTCTTGGCTGGAAATGATCGCTCTTTTGGCTTCAATAATGCTGCCTTCGTATATTACTTAATTTTAAGTTTTATTTATACTTTTTATGCATTTGGTGCACATTGGTGGTAACTTTGTTGCGGACTCAGTAAACTAAGTTATCGCTATCTTCTTTCAACGAAAGTAATAGAGTGAGACAAAAAACTTGCTGTCAAATTAGTCTGAATACGACATTTCTACATACGTTCAATCTATTCTTCGAAAAATGTTGATTGCAAATAGCACAATTTGACATGTTCGAACTAATCTGACAAGTAAAAAATGTTGCATCTCTTTTATTTTTGTTTTATTTGAAAGAGATAACATACATCTCAATTTAAAGTTAGTTTGTGAATAGCAGGAAACCACAATTATAGGGTTATTTTATAATATGCTCTTTTGAATGACTTCACACTGTCCTCAGACGTAAATCAGTCTACAAGACGCACTGGAGACTAAGTATTATGCCCTAGCTGATGTCCGCGGTTCCGTTCACATATCAAAGCTTTTATTGCAGGAATCTACATCAAAATTAATAACACATCTTTTAAGTTGAACAAAATCAATCGGAGTCGCCTAAACAAACAGGCTGCTATTTGTTTGAAAAGTGTAATTAAAGTGGAAGTGGCTAGGCAGGTCTGCATGGATCATGCAGATCCATACTCTATTCTACCCCGTAGGGACTAAAGGGACCTGAAGATAAGATAATAAGATCTGAAGTTCGACTGGCAGTATGATGCGTAGAAAAGGAGGCAATCACTGGTACTGGATGGAGCCTTCAAAGATGTACAAAATTTTTGACGAGGTGTAGATAATTTTGAGAATTTGAAGTTTGTCGCACATCAAACGAACTAATAGAGAGTAGTAGGATCAGACGCCGTGCTACCACGTTGTGCTCCATACGACACTTATTATCTGAACGTAATAACACGTTGTGCTTCATCACATCTACCATAATTTGACGTATGCTTACGCTGTTCGCGTCAACGTGTTAACTAACACCCATAACACAAGCATATAATTTGCTTACTTTGGGGTTAGATTCAATTTGTGTGACTTCTCCTGAGATATAAAAAAACGTCATTTGCAAAGGTGTGCGTGTTTGAGTATGTGCATGTGTTACATACAGAATCAAGAAACGTTTCCTGTTGAGAATGGGCACATGAGTAATGACTTCTGGGTCTGGGTGTCTATTAAATTTATTTAACTATCGGAATATTAAATACTCATTACTAGTATCATTGACTAGCACTCTTAACAAAAGCATATATACTTGAGGGTTAGATTAAATTTGTTAATATTACTTTATATCACAATGTTTTTTTTTTCAAAACACGAAAACATGCAATTGCTATTTAGAAGAAAGAGGTGATTAAATAAAATAGTGCGGCTGGTTTTATTTAAAAATACATTTTTGGTTTATTTTATCTGTAGCAAACATCTAATGTAAATGCCATATGTACAACAAAGTATACCTTTATACTAATAAAATACAAATTAAAATACAGCTATGGGAATTCTGATCAGCAACCACTAAACTCCCTTTAAATGAATGATATCTTTTTCTAATGAGACAAAAAGAAAAGAGATAGAACACACCAAACATATTAGATTGGTCCTAACGTCAACTCCTGACGTTTTCAATCAACGTTTTTCGGGGAATAGATTAAAAGTCCGTAGAAATGTCATATAAGAAAAAACAACTCTGACAGCACTGAACGTGTTTGGTCTCTTTCTGTTTTGTTTCATTGAAAGAAAAAAACGACAACTTTAAATTGGTAGTGAATGTGAGTACCTACAGTAACTAATAAAAATAATACTTAAATACTAAAAATTTAAATAAAATTACTGCCTTTGTAATCTAGCGGCCCGGTTGTGAATTGACTTGGATATGGTTGGCGTCCCAGGTTCGATTCCCGAGTTGGATAACAAAAAGAAAATTTGTTTTATCCATTTTCTAATAAAAACATACTTACTTTAACGACTAGTGTCTTTAACTTGCCGTGGAATGCGTATTGATACCAGTGTCTACCTCTTCTGAATTAAAGGCGTGAAGATACACGAGATAAGTTATTTTTATATTATGTGCTTACATTGTAAAACATACTTACATTCAAGTGAAAAGACTATAAAATAATAATTACTAATTTTAACCCAAGGCCAACATTATATTCATAGCTAAGTACATCAGTTAATTCTTAAATTACAGGCAAATATAAAAATATTAAATGTTAGTTTATATCACTTTATAAATTCGCTGATTTTAAACATATACCATCAAAAACATTTTCTGAATGAACTGAGAAGCCGAATTTCCAAAAAGCCAATACTGGGATATATTTTGCTAAAAATAGTTCAAAGTACATAAAATTATTGAAAAATATCCGACCAATGGCCGTTGAGTATACAGCCATAACGATATTCATGAAATATATCCTAAACTTAGCACCCAGCGGCAGTTGCTTGTACACTAGCGAGGAATCTATAGATTGATAATCTGAGAGATACAAGATACGTGGTTCACGTTGTGGTAGCCCTTCAACACCGCATTCTTCTATTAGATCTGTTGATTTTATACCTGTAAAAAATATACTATTTTGTAACGTTTAGAATATAATACAATAAAAAAAAATATCTTTACGCCCATATCCCCGAAGGGGTTGGCAGAGGCACAACCAGGGCACCCACGACTGGCCGAAGACACTAAGTCCACAATGTAAGAGGTGGCAAGCCTATCGCCAACCAGGCGTGTATCCATACCCGAGCAACGTTTTTTTTTATTAGAAAATTGGAAAACCCCAATTTTTCTTTTTATTGCCCGATTTAGGATTCGGACCCGGGACCTAATGCATTCAAGTCCAACAACTGAACCGCTAGACCAGAGAGGCGACAGAGAAACATATATTTATTCACATTCACCTTACGTCCTTACAGGAGACAATTGCGACGAGTTTACTTAATACTAAAAACTGCCACCGGATTAGAATGCGGCTTCTCAGTATATAGTGTATATATATCTATGGCGGCTACACACTGATGAGATCCGGCAAGAAACTTAGCGGGCTTGTCTTTTTTTCTTATCCTATACATTTATTCTAGACGAGCAATCAATCCCAAGTACTCTTATCCGATAAATATTCAGCAATGGTATAGTAACCTTTCTTATACAATTTCGCTTTTTTCAACACATTTTCTGAATTAATTTGATGGCAGGTCTTTCATACATAATAGTACATGAGATACTACGTACATGAGACGGAAGTATTTTTTTAAATATATAAATCATGTAAGTGAAAAATATAAAATATGTTGTATGTTCACTAAAAGTTAATCTCAGATTAATATATTAATCAAAAACATGTGAGTCATACAAAAGCAAAGGCAGCAACATCCAGTTCCACCCCATACTGTTTGTATTTTCTTGAAGTATCTTCTTCACGCGCATTACCCCAAAGGGGTAGGCAGAGGCACAACCAGGGCACCCCTGACTAGCCGAAGATACATTGTAATAAGTGGCAGGCCTATCGCCAATCGGGCCATCGGGCACACATCCAATCCCGGACAACGTTATTTTTATTAGAAAATTGCAAATATCTCAAGAAATCATGTCCGACGCCAGACTGCTAGACCACATAGGCAAGGCGAGGTATTTCCTTGTTTATTCTAAACTAGCCGACCAGACGAACTTCGTTGACTTGTCACTCAATGTCAATTTCTTTATTTGCAGAAGTAGGTACAGTCATAGGTCTTGAAGATTAAATTACAAAACGACTACTCCTGGAACATCGACCATAGATCTTAATAGACACCTATTCTGTATAATTTTACTTTGAAACAATTCTGGCAAATAGCTGAGGTGCGGGGAAGTGAGGAACTGCTTTCCTATTGGCCCTTGCAATGACAACATGTCATGTTTATAAATGATGTGTAAGATTAGGGATGAGACATATTTAATATGAACAATATATTTTATCGATATGCCTTTTATTTTAAGAAGTACGACCTTGTAACGGATTATATCGCAAATCTTTGCGGTTGAGAGTAATATCCGTACTTGAATATATTAGGTTCTTACATCTGAAATTGGCTTTTTGTAGGGAAGGAACATAAGTCAAATATTTTTAATGTAATATATTTATTTAATCAAAGTATGAACCATTGTTTCCAATGCACATTTGCCATCTCATAGGTAATTTATAGACCCCTCTACTAAAAAACTATTCGAACGAGAATTAATAAAATCATTGGACGCGGTTTGGACTGCCCCATCGAAATTGAATTTTTAAAAAAAAATAGTACTCTATTGGAGTTAGGTTCACTTGGATGTTTTTAACATTCCAATTAATGCTCTTCTAATTGAGAAGCCGTCTGCTTGCAGTATGTGGACTACCATTGTCGTGAAGCAGCAGTGGCGTAAAGTGTATCTATGAAACAATATTTTGCAAAATGTGACATTTAATACACTGTATTTGGAATTTGGAATTCGGAAACCAATTTTCTTGTCTGGTTTCTTTTAACCAAATTAGAATTTTTTACTTTATGATCTTGTGGATACCTGATTTAAAAGACATACTTATCAAATTGAATTGTTTTAATTCATTTGAATGATTTTCACCTGAACTACAGAATATCGTTGAAATACTGTAAACAAATTAGTTTTCAAATTGTCCCAGTTCTTTGAAAGTTTTATGACATACTGACCCTAACATCGCCTATCGGAACCAGTCTTGAATTTATGTCACCTAGATAGCCACCTAATGGACTTAAAAGAGTTCTATTAAATCGGCTCAACTATTTATGAGTTATTTAATGACAAATAACAGCGCCCTCTTCCGCGTTTAGTTCAGAAGTTCAGTTTTCTATCGTGTTGGTCCGAGTCCGCTGGCTAAAATAGATCACCTGCCCTTCTGCCAGGCACCTCATAAGAGGTGAGCACAGGTAAAACAGGTAATTGTCAACAAGAGCACTGATGATAGAGTGGTGTGCAGCAACTTCCCTAGGTAGTTATCCACCGCTTTACCCATTCCTGTCGCTATAATGACGGTGTCACATTCCGATTCGGAGGGTAGGGAAGCCAGTAGATTTGTACAATAGGTATTATATTCCGACCATAGGACAGCAACGCACCTGTAACATCAATGGTGTCTATAGGTCATGATTATATGTTACCATTAAGAGAGCCGTGAGCTTGTTCGCTGACTTCTCATATGAAACAGAGTAACTATCCAGAGGCCAATTCGAAAGTACACAGAGTAAGAAGTTTTTATTGTTTCTGTCAGTGCCTCAATTTATCGATAAAATACATAAATACCTACATACAATACCGGTATCCTATTCAGGATAAATAAATAAAAATATCGATAAAATAGATTTGCACATTAGTCCATCACTAGCTGTACGCAAACGAAAGTGATAGCTTGAAAATCACATGTGTAAGAAAAGGATATAAACCCGCATATAACAATGTTTGACCAGTATATGGTGAACTCCGATAAACATCAAATAATTTAAAATGTAATTACGAATGTTATTATTTTTAATTAACCTACGGGAAGTTGTACCATCTTTTCGGTAATGTGAAGTGTGACTTTTTTACCGTACCATATAATTGAACAAACAGTGATTTTATTTCTATTATTTTTTATTTTTTAAACAATAGCGCACAATGTTTACAAGTCACAAACCTGGTCGATACTGTTCATATATTTTTAAGTAATAAGCTACATTAGAACAATTACACTTATGTGTTGACAGAACCTTGTTACCTTACATGCGGCGTCTATTGGGATGTATGGTCGATGTCCTGGAATTATAGCTTACAAATATTGTGTATGAAAAAGTACACTTTAGGAAATAAAATTTGGAGAAATCAGTTTTTCTATCTCACGTACGTACTCAGACATTTCGGGTTCAACGCAGAACTAGTAATACTCTAAATATTATTTTTTTTGAAATGACTTATGTTGTGTACGTCTATAGACTTTTACAACGTCACTGGACTAGCACAGTACTGGTTGCCTGCCCATATTTATATTACCCCTTTTAGCCTATTTTGCAGAGGAGAATGGGCGTGAAGACTTGTATATATATGTAAGATTATCTGTACGTTCAAATGTTTCTCAATAAAAATGTTGTTATATCTGTAATTTTTAAACTACAAAACGTATAGATTGGAAAAAATACAGACAATTTTAAGACACATACTGTAAAACAAAAAATAAATGAAATCGGAACACGCGTTAATGAAACATAAAAAAAATATATTTTAATTCTTAACGCTCTCCAACGAGGAATTCTTTGATAAATGGGATAAAAAGTATGTTACATTCTACATCGGAACATAAAGTACCAATTTGCCGCTTTTGTTACGATCGGTCCAGTATATTCGGCGTGAAACACAATCAGGATACACACAGACAAAAATCTAATGTGCTGGCTACCTTTATATTAATACGTGATGTCAAAACTTTAGATCCATGTTTACGAAAATAGCGCGGATGCGCACATCCGCGCTATTTTGGCACACTTATGGTTTTAGGTAGGAGAAGTGCACAGCACTAATATTTTTCAATAATAATCCTTATAAAGTACATTAAATCAATAAATAAAACATTACCCACAGTAGCATGCATTTGAGAAACACAAACAAATATATTGATGATAACGATAAAAGATCACAGATAGCGCACTAAAAAGTTTGGAAACAAAGTAGTTGGTCTTGAGAAACGAGGATGGCGTTCTTATCAACAAGATATTAAAAATTATTCTTTTCGAATTTCGACCAATGGGTGACCACTAGTTCTAATAAAACAACAATATTAACTATGATAACTATTGACAGCAAAAACCTATTTTGAAGATATTTAGCAAAAAGATAATACTAAGTTTTTGTACTTTCATTTAGAGTGGCGTTTAATAATCAACATTAAATAAATTATCAGTTTAACGATAGTGAGAAGTTACAACTTATACAATTTAACTAACAAAACTAATACCAATATAACAATTTATGACAATTATTGTAATTTAAAACAAATTTAAAGATGATGTGATCTCTAGTAAACAGAATAGGAACAAATAGTTCGAATTAACCCCAACTAAGCAGATGTGATCCGAAATACCCCATAGTAGCGTGAAAAAAGTGTCGTCAGTTCAAAAATTGGCATGAAACGTTAAAATATAAAAGTAACAGGTTTTCGTAATTTATAAATTGGTACTAAATAATTATCCTTTGTTTAATCGAAACTTGCCAGAAACTTTCGTCTGAGTCCACAATCATAACCAACTAAAAATAAATGATTCCATTTCTTAACCGTAATCCATATTGATGTTATTAGATCGACATATTCGTTTGTTTACTGTCTTCAAAGTTAGGACTTCAATGGTTAAGTTAAGTCTTAGATTTCTAGTTAGACTTAGACTTTAAACATCTCGTAAGCATAACAAATTCCATTTTTTTATTTAAGACAATCTCCAATATTTACTAATCTCTCACTTTTTCTTGAATTTTATTTATAGATATTTGTTTAAATTCAAAGTAACTCTATATTTTTTTCAGTCTAGCAAACTTAAATTGTAATAAATATCATAAAATCCTATCTGTTATTATTAATATTATTAACTCAAGTCATCGCATCAAGCGTTAACGTTTTCGTTTTAGTTATCATGAGGAGAAGGTTCATAAGTAGAGAAAAACTGGAAAAATCACAGGGAAAATAGGAAAACCGGTATTTTAATGTTTCCCATACATACTACCGTAGCTATCGACGTCAACGAAGTTCGACAGGTCGGCTAGTTTTATAATAAATATGTTGCTTTTAAAACCTACGTCACTTTGTCCCCCAAAAAACTGTTGCTAATTACTACCTCTAAATAATTATTTTTAAATATCGCTTACTATTAGAAAACAAAAGAAAAAAGTCCATAAATTTACAATATAAATACTACTTCAAGTAGAAGTCCCGTTGATCCGGCCTCTTTGCAGAATAGACTATCTGCCTTCCTGCCAGGCATCTCGTAAAAGACGGTGATATATGATTAGGTGGTAGAGTTTCGCAACGTCCCGCCGGATTCGTACCACCGCCTTACCTATTTCTGCCTTCATAACGTTTACTGTTGACGTGTTGCGGTTTGCATTATATGGAAGTCGATAAATTTTCTTTTGCTCGGGGCCTAACAACCTGGCCTCAGGTTGGCAAAGCACCGTTACCAACTTTGATGTCTCTAGGCGGCGTGAATTTCTTACCATAAGGAAATCCCTCTGCTTGTTTCTGTTTGTTTGCCTTCCAATATCATACAACAAGTCAAGAGCTGCATTTTATGTGAAAAACCAAAAGGTGTGGTTTTAAATGTATTCGTATTATAATTTTTCGCTTTGCATAATTCTGTGCTTATTCCAACGTTATTATATGGAAGCGAGAGTTGGGTATGTCAGTAAGAGCATGAAAGTAGGATAATTGCGGTCGAAATTAGAGCACTACGGAAAATCTGTGGTGTAACGCTCGCTGACCGCATTCGTAACAGTGAGATCCGAGAAAGAGTGGGATTGAAAGAAATTGGGGAGTGTTGGTATTAAAATGCGAAAGGGCATGCTCCGCTGGTTCGGTCATGTGGAAAGAATGACAGATGAAAGATTGACAAAGCAGATATACAATGCGAATGTGGATGGATGTAGGTACCCGGGGAGACCAAGGCTGACATTTCACGATCAGATCTATCGGATATTATCCGAGGGTGGTGTCAAGAGTCTCCGAAACCGGCGTGTTTGTATGAAAAGGGTTATGAATGTGAAGGAAGCAAGACAGGTTTGTCAGGATTGTGAGGTCTGGCACTCGATACTCTCTGTCTTCCTCGTAAGGGACTTGGTGTGAAGATATGTATATATGTATGTGTTACAATTTAAACATTATATAACATCCTAAGCAAACCAAATGCGTGCAAATGTTGAAGAGCCTGAACGTATAAAAACACTAAAACAAACCATCAAACATATCAAACTACAGTAATCTATAATAAGCTGAATTAAAGTCAAATTTAAATAATAGCTACCTTTGTTATAAGCATTCCCAGTTAATTCCATAATTTTCTTCCTCAGTGATATTCTTTCAGATTCCTTAAATATGTATCCGGGAACTCCAGAAAGATTTTTGGTGATGAACAACACGGACTCGGGCTCTGACGGCGCATAGAACGCGCTGCTACCATCGAGTGTGATTTGAACCATTTCATAAAAATTTTCCGGAGGGTTTTCCAAACATGGTGCAAATACTCGATCTACAAGTTTTTGGCAAATTTCGGTGGTCTCTTCCACGGGTTTTATACATATGTTGTATCTAAAAAGAGTAAGCGAATTATGAATAATATGCAGATTATTTTTTGCTTCGCAAATTTACAGTGTAAACTTTTCCTTTTAACTGGTTTTTATGGAACGCATGACGATTTTGATTGAGATAGAAACAAAAAGGAGAATGAAAGTTCATGTAAAAAGTGTGAGAAGATTAAGAGAGTAAGGTTTAAATTTTTATTGATTGTTTGATCTCATTGGTCAAGGGCTCAGAGTACACGCCTTTTTTTACTCCACCGATTCACAGCAAGACTCGGATTCGACGAGGACAGGCATTTGTGTAATGAGCATTTAGTTGACTGCATTTCTGGGTCTGGGTATTTATTTAATTTATTCCGGTATCTATGGACATTTTTCTATGTATTGGAATCGTTGACTAACACCCATAACACAGGCATGTACTCATAAATTGGGGTTAGATTAAATTTGTGTAACTTGTCCAGGGATATTTATTTATTGATGGACTCGCACATGTCACGTGGAGTTTATGATATTTTAATCTGTATATTAATACGTAATGCCAAAACTTTGGACGCCTTTTTACGAAAATTGCGCGGACACAGGTGCATTAAATTTGGGACACTTATAATTTATGTGTAGAAAAAGTGCAAAACGCTAATTAAAAAAAAACTTTACCCACACTACCATGCATTTGACACACACAAACAAACATATTGATCTTAACAATAAAGGTCCTAGATGGCGTACTAATTATTCGTAAAGTTTAGTAGTTGGTCTTAAGAAATGAAGATGGCGTTCTTATAAAAATATGTTAAAAATTACTATGGTCGATAATTTCGATCAACGGGCGACCAGTAGTAAAGATAAATATGGATAATATAAAGATAAGCAAACCAAAAATTGGTTCACGTAATGGTAAGACATATCATAGTTGTCATTGGGGCGTTGACTTGATATAGCTGAGATCTTAGATACCGGATATGCAAATCCAAATCCGTTGAGAAAGGAAAAGCTCAGCCAGTAGTTTTTTACCACGAGAAAAGCGTCCTGAATGTTAATAACAGAAAAAAAATTAAAACAAACCTGTCATCTAAACCCATGAAAAATGCAATTACCCCCCAAAAGTGGTTGTAGCCCTCCCAGTCATCGCTATTACACTGGTATACTCCAAATTCATCAGGCTTCAGAAACCCATACGAAACTGCAGCACCTAGCGTTAAAGCAAGGTCCCTTTGCGTAATAGTACCGTACCCTTTTATTTTACCATTTTTCATGGCCCTGAGGTGTAGTTTCCGTACCGTATGAAGTGATACCCATGATCTGTAGAAAATAACCAAATTTTCAACAAGTTCCAATTGCAAAAAATGTAATAATCAAAACTCTGTCTTATTTATTCTGCAATATTTTAATGTTGTTACACGAGTATAATATGATATTTTAATGTATATCTCTCCGTGATGGTCCGGTTTTTCTATGTATAACAGTCCATCTGTCTTTCTGGCAGCTCGTAAGAAAAAAGAGTTTAAATAGGTCATTATTTACAAGAAATGGTTTTGAACATAAAAGATCAAAACCACACTCTAACCTAGATCAGAGAGAGAGAGTCTCTCTCTCTCTCTCTCTCTCTCTTTCTCTCTCTTTCTCTCTCTCTCTATCTCTCTCTCTCTGATCTAGCGCCTGAACTGAGATTGACAGAGAGTTTTGGTGAAAAGGTTGTATAGGACAATTTTTTAACAAGTAAATATTTTGTACTTACTTGCTTCCGGGTTTCAAATCATGGTTCAACCAAATGGTGAGCTGCTGGAAGGTATTCCAGTATCGTAAATATGCAGCCCGAGGTGTAAAACTACTGAGGGTACCAGCTAGAACCTTCAGGATGGAAGGTACAACCAGGATAACCATTAGACCCACCATATATGACGAGGCAAACCCGAAAAAGTATTTTAAGAAGAATTTTCTTCCTCTGCAGACAAAATGATCATTTCTCTTAAACCTGCGCGTTACATAATTACTTATTATAAGGCAAAACTGCTGAGGGTACCAGCTAGAGCCGTCAGGATGGAAGGTATCACCAGGATAACCAACAGACCCACCATATATGACGAGCCGAACTCAAAAAAATTTTTAATGAAGAATTTTCTTCCTTGTAGACAAAATAATAATTTCTTTTAAACTTCCGAGTTCAATAATTACTTATTATTATTGTATGGAAGCGAGAGTTGGGTATGTCAGGAATAGCATGAAAGTAGGATAAATGCGGTCGAAATGAGAGAACTACGGAAAATCTGTGGTGTAACGCTCGCTGACCGCATTCGTAACAGTGAGATCCGAGAAAGAGTGGGATTGAAAGAAAGTGTTGGGGTTAAAATGCGAAAGGGCGTGCTCCGCTGGTTTAGTCATGTGGAACGAATGACAGATGAAAAATTGACAAAGCAGATATACAATGCGAATGTTGATGGATGTTACCTACTTACTCGGGGAAACCAAGGTTGACATTCCACGATCAGATCACTCGGATATTATCCGAGGGTGGTGTCAAGAGTCTCCGAAACCGGCGTGTTTGTATGAAAAGGGTAATGAATGTAAAGGAAGGCAGACAGGTTTGTCAGGATCGTGAGGTTTGGCACTCGATACTCTCTGCCTACCCTGTAAGGGATTTGGCTTGAAGATATGTATATGTATGTATGTATTATTGGGTTGGCCATATATGGTTATAACCATGACCAGTGTAGGTTTGCACGTATACCACTCACAAATAGATCCAAATACGAGTTAAGCCCCGGTAATAACCTAATAATCAGTACATATCCACAAATAAAAACCAAGTTTTTGATACGAGTTACTAGCTACTCCCCGCGGTTTTCCCACGATACATTGATATGTAAGCTATCCTATCTTTCAAGTTGGATTACGCTGCAGACGGTTTGCAAAATTTGATAAACATGAAGATCACCTTCATGTTAATGGCGTTTAAGGCAATTAACATACGGCGCGGTAGGCGGTGAAGCGGATCTTAAGTTGCATTGGCCTCTCATAAAGCCGTTGATACACACGAACTACTCCCGACAGCGCGGTCGAACGGTGCGCTCACCGCAAACGCCCTCCGCGCTGTAGTCCGCGTGAAGAGGCCGTTCATAGCACACAGGGCGCAGAATAACTGCGCGGGTCGTTGTAGGTGCAGGTATTTTACACAGTACCATGAATGTTTCATTTAGAATTCTGCTTCTTAGAAATGCATGAACACAATATTTTCTATGTTTTTCTTTCTAGTCCATAAAAGCCAGATTGTTGCTACCACTTCAGTGTCCTCTTAAACCAGTGACCTTGATCAAATTGGTTACAACTGCGATTAATCCATCCGCGCGGCAGGCGCGTAAGCCGCTTTACCGCTTGGAACACCAGTAAGAAATCCGCGTTTTCGCCTCCGCCCGACGCGGTAGTTGGCGGTGTGGTGTGATAATCGCCTAACATGTGCTCGCGTCTTACAAGCTATGTGGCAGGAAAGCAGGTGGTCTATTCTACATAGGAGTATCATACCAATCCGGAGCGAACTACAGCACATTATTTTAGCATATTAAAATCTACGGACTATTTTATTAGATTTTTGGTCTTATTTTAAGCGTTAGTAAATAAAAGGAGAACAGAAACTATTGAAGAAAGCAGAAAAAAACAATCCAAACATTTTACCTGTTGTACTTTTTCTCATCGAACCATGGAGGTAAGTCTACATCTCCAGAAGATGAAGCAAGTTGGGTATGTGGTTCTCCATTCAAAAGCTGGGTCACGAACTCTTCCGCTAAAAAATATAAGATATCAAAATCATGAACCGTTATAAGTTAAGATCTGAAGACTAATGCATATATACTTACATGTATTTTTTAGTTATTGAAACTCAGCAAAACTACACAAAACCAACTTCGATTTGAATATTATGTACAGTAGTACTATTTAAATTATGCGCTTCGGCTATATTCGTCAAGCTTCGGAAATCTGAATGTATTTTAAAGATATCTATATAGAGTTGTTATAACAAATAATTAATCATTTCGCTTAAATTTAGATTAGGTCAACCAAATTAAAAATAAAATTATAAAGTGTAAAAAGAGTAAAAAGTGTAAAGCCGAAGCGCATAATTTAAATAATAGTACTGTAGTCCATGTTATTAACATATTTATAAAAATAACTTCGATAACCGGCGAGCCAATTATAAGAAAATTGATTAACGGCCAATATTAATAACCTATCTACAGATTAAAAAAGGCCTTCCAGAGTTTTAAGATATTTTTGTTTATTGTTGAAAAATAACAGCGGTTGCCTGGTAACTGATCTAACGTAGCCTCATCTTAAATAAGTAAATAATATTGACCATGAGTTGTAATTAAACGATGGCAAATAAGCATGTTTTTTTGTTTATTATTGAAAAATAATAGCGGTTGCTTGGTAACTGATCTAAAGTAGCCTTAAATTGAAAAACAATAGCGGTTGTCTGGTAACTGATCTAAAGTAGCCTTATCTTAAATAAGTAAATAATATTGGCCGTTAGTCATAATTAAACGATGGCAAATAAGCATGGGTTTTGTTTATTATTGATAAATAACAGCGGTTGTCTGGTAACTGATATAAAGTAGCCTTATCTTAAATAAGTAAATAATATTGGCCGTTAGTCATAATTAAACGATGGCAAATAAGCA
>NJDC01006857.1:0-11227 GCA_002245475.1 Calephelis virginiensis | reverse complement strand
ATCTTAAACTTGCTCTGGTGAACTTCGTATGGGAAACATTAAAATGTTTTTCCTAGTTTCCTCGCTGTTGTAAAGGACAAAATGTACCCCATGTCCTTTTTCTGGCTCTAAGCTACCTCTTCATCAATTTTCAGCCTAATGGGTTTAACTATAACGACTTTCTTTAATAGAAGACGATTAATCTTTCATAATTATTATTTTTTGTTTTTATTGTTTTTAAGGTGTGTTCTGCTATTCGTGGCGAAGACAAATCCAACGAATCAAAAACCATGAAAATTGGTCCAGCAGATCTCGAGTCATAGGTGTTGTAACAAACACGACTTTCTTAAGTAAATAATATTGGCCGTTAGTCGTACTTAAACATTGGTTATAACAATTTTCGTCTTTATTTTGTTACGCTAACATGCGCTCACGGGTCAAAGAAGTTATCTCTTCTGGTACACGATAATGTACACCAGTTCTAATAAGGGGAAAATATTAAATCAAGAAAACAATTTCATATGCAGTACTTTCTGGGTATAATAAAACTCTAATTATTTTATTGGCTTTGACAAAGTTCAACTTTTTATTATTCAGAAAAATAAAAGATTGATTTACAACAAAGGATAAATAACTTTGCAAAGAAAATTTTCAGTACCGTCTTTTTTAAAATATTAAATGTATTAAATAATTATTTTTATAAAAATTGTGAAATAAATATTATTGTCGACTCTGCGGTCTAGAGGTCCGGCGTCGGACTTAACTTCTTGAGGTCTCGGTCCGGTTTGTGTTACTTGTCCAGGGATAATTATCTATACAATATAAATACGTGACGCCAAAACTTTGGACCCCTTTTTACGAAAAATGCACGGACGCAGGATCATAAAATTTAGCACATTTATAGTTTATGTGTAGGAGAAGTGCAGAACGCTAATATTTTTCAAAATAATAATGCTTATAAAGTACATTAAATCAATAAATAAAACATTACTCGCACTGCCATGCATTTGACACACACAAACAAATATATTGATGATAACGATAAAAGATCACAGATGGCGTACTAAAAAGTTTGGAAACGAAGTAGTTGGTCTTGAGAAATGAAGATGGCGTTCTTATCAACAAGATATTAAGATTTGTTATGGTCGAATTTCGACCAATGGGCGACCACTAGTTTATTTAAAATGACGTAACCGTTTCCAATATTGCATGAATCGAGATCCAAGAGTAATACTACAGATCACAGGTTAGGGTCAAATCCTAACAAATGTTAGGAGTGTACCCTCATAGGTCCATGGCTATAAACAATGTTTAAAAAATAAGATATTAACTCTCTACACTTCTGGAGGAGAAAACTAAAAGTCATATTGTGATAATGCAGAAACTTTAAAAGATAACATCAATGCAAAAATGTATGTCAATATATGTACATGTAAGTTGTGTGAAATGAAACTGTTTTACTTGTTTAATTGTTGTCTACATTTCAAAAGTAAAGTAGAAGTATCTTTCCGCCCATATTCTCGAAGAAAGAGGCTGAGGCACAATCAGGGCACACATGACTAGCCGGAGACACTAATTCCGACAGTATGATAGGTGGCCAGCCTATCGCCAACCGCGCACGTATCTAATCCCGAGCAACGTTATTTTATTTGAAAATTAGAAAATATACATTTTTAATTTTTTTGTTGCTTGACCCGGGGATCGAACCCGAGACCTCAAGAAGTCAAGTATGTCAGCGGACCCCTAGACCACAGAGTTGTTTTTACTTCGTCATAACACGCTATTTTATTTTGTGTTGTATTGCTAAACTAAAAAGTAATGTTGCACTCGGAAACGTAATATTTTTCTTAATAAATGACAGTGTCTTCGTTTGACAACTACCTAATAAAATGTACTTTTTAGAGTCCAACCCCCTTTATAGAGAGGGAAAACTCGTTTGTTAAATTTATTTTACGGGAGATTGTATTTTGAATTCAAAACATTATAACCTGTTTAGTTAAATAACAAAAGTTGAGCAACCAAATTAGATTAAATTCAGATAAAAATATCTACAAACGCTAATGAATGGTGATAAACATTTAAATTACATATTTTTACCCTTACCTGACATTGGCTAAATAAGTCGTGAAATACGATTGAAAGCCATATTTACAAAAGAAAAGAATAAGAAATTACATATTAATATTTTTAAACAAGCAGACGGATTTCCTGATGGTAAGAAATTCGCGCCCCATAGAGACAGCAAAGGTGGTAATGGTGCGTTGCTAACATGAGTCAGAGATGTTAAGCCTCGAGCAAAAGTAAGTTTACCTACCCCAACCCTCGGACTGGAACACGTCTACGACAAGCACTGACGTTATAGCGGCAATAATAGATAAGACGAATGTAATTAAGGTATGTATGCTTTAGTAGTGTAAAATTTGACGTATAAAAATCTCGTATCATGGTATCGATGAACACAATCCTCTGAAACGTCAAGACCGATTTTTAATATTTTTTCAAAAATTAGCTTACACTCGTGACTTTCCTATAGAGTTTTGGTGCCATCGTGAATAAAGATGATCGTAATTTTTTCATTATTATTGAATTTCGTGTTTATATTGAGTGAAATTGGTTAATTTAGGTGGAAATTAGATTAATTTTTTTCAGTGAAAGTGCACAAATGAAATAATCATGAAGAAATTAGTGTATCGTCTATTTCCTCGCTGCCGTCAAATCTCACCGGATGAGCTTGGGTAACGAAGCGACTGCTTTACTCAAGACTCTGACCTGACATGACTTTGTACATTGTGACTAATGACTGTATAAGAATTAACTAACTTGACATTGGCAAAGTAGTCGTGAAAAACGATCGAAAGTCATATTAATAAAAGAAGAAAAAGATTTCCTACAAAAATAGTGCACGTTACCCCATCAAGAAAGTAGTACCTAGAGTGACATGAGTGGGACATATAATTAGTGCTCGATCTGCTGTATCAAAACAAAATGTGCAAGTTGTCGTTTTGGAAATAAACGGAAAAAACGCTGGGGGAACGTTGCTCCAGCAGGAAAATTCTAAATTAATTATCGGAGAGTTAAAAGATTGCGTGTGAACAGAAATTTATATTTGTGCGCTAAAAATAAAATTTGTGCGTCTTCAGGTTTTTAAGATATTGCGTTTCCTATTGCGGTATCGTTTTGCAGAATTGCGTATCTCAGAGTATTGTATATGCGCCTGTAGAATAAACATGCACAAACAGCATAAATGCAATGCAATGAACATGCCCTTTTTTTATTCAGCTCAGATTTTTTTATAGCGTAGGGACGTGACGACCCCATCGCTCACTGGTGAGACGGTCCAAAAACTTGGGGTTTTTGAATTGTTCCACTAGTGCAATCAATCACCTTTCCGAGTGGTAGCGCCATGCTGTTTGCCTGTATTGCTGCAGGTGAATGGGCCGGCACGTCCGGGGACGTATCACTCTCTCACTTAAGACAGGCGCACGGAGTTGACGTTTTATTGCACCTAAGTAATGGTACTATCATAAATCGATCCAACTTCGGACCCTTCCCCTTGTAAGCCTTGGTCAGGTAGTCAGAAACTAGTCTTTGTTGAGTTCGCACGCCTTATTTCATGATACACTCTATTGTTTCCAAACTTGCACGTGGTGTTAATATTGGTTAGAAGGGAACTGTGGAAAGTTTTAACTATGGAATCTGAAGAACAAGGTATGTTCTTAATTTTAATGTATATTATTTATTATTTGATTGATTATTATATATTTTTTAAAGCCGCAACAATAGGGGACAAAATAAATAAATTTTGTACGCTTTTTAGTTACAAATTAGTACTTTTGTAATAGTACCGACTTAGATCGGCTTATAAATATACTTTTGTGGTATAACATAGTGTTTCACCACATCAAAACAGTAAAAATTTTTTTCACATCTTTTCACCATTTTAAAAATTATTATTTTATAAATAATATGAGATATTAAATTAATTGGCAAATTTTTAAACTTAGTCTTTTTTTGCAGATTCTACATCAAATGTGATAAGGATGTCTTGCAAATCGTTATGTATGCTTTTTAAAGAATGCCCAGCAAAAAGGGTAGGTGATAAGTTATCATCTATGGAAAATAAAGTCAGAGAAATGATGATATGTCCTCAAAACGAGTTTAAAACCTTAACTCACGATTTAAGTCATATTAAAATCAGATTTAAAGAAGAGATGGGTTTTGTGCCATTCTATTGAAGAGAGATTTATGAAAAAAAAAACGAAAAATGGCTAAATGTTTTAATACCCATACACGTATGGACACCGAACACTAAGCCGGGGCGTCCTAGTAAGGACTTCCAAGAATTGACTGATCGTAGTAAAAGGCGAAAAACTTCGTGATGAGGTATCTGTTGAAGTGCTGACTTTCGCAGCTAGTGTCAGTCAACAAACTTCAGGTAATGCTGCAACTTCCAAACTTATAAAAGATGCAACTACTACACCAACAAGAGCCAAACAGTATAAGAAAGTAATAAATACCGCCCAGGAACCTAGGTTAAAATACACAGCTGAACAGGCGTTGCACATTTTTATTGAAGGAAGTTTTACAAGGAAGCAGTGGGAGTTACTGCATGACACAACTAACGGTATGTTTCCTTGTTATACTCTTATTAGAGAAGCAAAAAAAAAAGCTATCCGGAACCATAGACAGTTCGAGTTACGGAGACGTGTGTGGAAGTTGTGCTCCAGGGCTTACTGGATAACACAGCTAAAAGACTTTGTCTTTATCTTGAGGATGTACTTTAAACCTGTAAAACAGAGGAACTGAAAAATCTGGAGCTGATTTCTAAATGGGGATGTGATGGATCACATCAAACTGCTTATCAACAAAAGTTTTTAGACAGCTCTCATGATGATTTATACATTTTCCAAAGTTCATTGGTTCCGTTGCGATTACATTCTCGTATTGGGGAAAAGAGAAAATTTTATGGCAAAATCCAACACCCTCATCTACTCGCTTTTGTCGACCCATCCGTATTTGATTTCTTCACGAAACCGTAGATATCGCAAATGATGAAATAAAGTATATAGAAAACCAAATAAAACTCCTTTCAAAGACTGAAATACAAAATAATCAAGTTACTTTTGTTCGTCATATATTACTTCCAAGCATGGTTGATGCCAAGGTTTGCAACGCAGCTATTGGCACACCATCCACCATGCGATGTTACATATGCGAAAAAAGTCCAAAACCTTCAATGATTTGAAACTTTAAAGGTAGAGAATCCCCAATCATTAAGGTTCGGATTATCAATACTTCACGCAAGAATTCGTTTCTTTGAAAGTATTTTACACATATCGTAGAAATTACCTTTACGAAAATGGCAAGCCCGAACTGCAGCAGAAAAAGCTATAGTGAAAGAAACAAAAGAAAAAATTCAAAAAAATTAAGGAAAAGACTGGTCTAATAATAGATATGCCGAAACCTGGTTTCGGTAATTCAAATTCTGGAAGCATGTCGAGAAGATTCTTTGCCGATCCAGATCTAGCTGCTGAAATCAACGGCATAAATAAAGACTTTTTAATTAAACTTAAGGTTCCAGAATAGCGCTTTCGTCTGGCCTAAAAATAAATCCAGAGACGTTCGGCGATATTTGCAGAGCTACTGCAAAATTGTATGTCGAACTGTACAGTTGGCATCCAATGACGCCAACTCTTCACAAAATCTTAGTGCACGGCGCAACAATAATAAAACATGCCATCCTTCCTATAGGACAACTATCCGAAGAGATCGCAGAAGCCCGTAACAAACATTACCGCTCATACCGGCAAAATTACACCCAAAAATTTTCGAGGCTACAATGTAATGAAGATGTCCTGAACAGACTGCTTCTGACATCAGACCCTTTTGTAAGTTGCTCGCGGAAACGAAAACCGAGCAAAAGCGAGCCTTTCATGAGAGAAACGTTAGAATTGTTCGAACCAGAAGAACTAGATACAGAATTAGACGGTTCTTCAATGATCGGTCAGTTACTCAGTTATGTATTTTTATTGATTACCTATTAAAATAAAAATGCTAATTAATTCTGACCGGTTTCGAAGTCACAATGCTCGTTAGTGCGGCGTGAAGTAGCGGCGTTGCTGCTGCGTCTCGTCTGATTGATGAGAGTCCCGGATGCCCACTCCCCCCTCCCCCCCATATTATAATTGAGCCGCAAATTCCAAGTATTAGTCCCCAGGGTGGTACCATCTGCAGTAGTTGTGGTGGAGACTAATCCCCCTCCCTGCTGTTTGTAATTTAGAAGCCACGGATTCTAACAAAAAAAACACTAGGTGGCCCCACGTACGATGGGGCCGGCCGATTTGCGCGTAAATTTATTTAGGAACCTTCAAGAAAAGAGCGTACTCATTCTTTAAAGGTCGGCAACGCATCTGTGATACTCCTACTGCGGATGTGCGTGGGCGGAGGTGATCACTTTCGATGAGGTGACCCACTTGCTCGTTTGCCTCCTCTTCTATAAAAAAAGAAAACATTTACAGCAAAGTTGAGTACTAAATATATATGTCCTACTCATATCACTTTAGCTCTTACTTTCATGATAGTGTAACATAAACATCAAAATAATACCTATATAAATAATAAATATTTCCGAAGTAACATTCCCAGCATAAAAAAAGAAATAATCTAATAAAGTTCAATAACCCGCCTCATAACTTATATGTGTATAGGTGAGGACTATCTCGATCAGTTTGCTTTCAAACAAAAAATCTGCACCGAAATCGGTCCCTCCGTTCAAAATATATGTTGCCACAGACAAACACACACAGATACATCAAACTAATAACACCCAAAGTAGGACGATGTCCCACATTATAATAAATAGGTGGCAAGCCTATCGCCTACCGGGCACATATTATCCAGTCCCGGATAACGTTACTTTAGTTACAAAATATACTCTTTTTTTTGTTGCCAACCCGGGGATCGAACCTGGGACCTTAAGAAGTCAAGTCCGGGTTGATTGACCACAGAGGCAATATTATTTGATTCAATTATTGTTAGACCACAGAAGCGATATTATTTGGTTAAATCAAAACGTAAAATGTAAATAAATTCAAAAGAAATAGATGAAAAATGTTACCATTTCAATAAGTTTAGAGAAATTACAGCATTATTTAATTATAAAATTTATTGGCTTTTTGGTCTAGCAGTCCAAGTGTTGGACTTGACTTCATGAGGTCCCGGGTTCCAATCTCGGGTCGGACAATAAAAAGAAAATGTAGTATTTCCAATTTTGTAATAAAAAAAAAAGTTGTTTGGGATTGGATACGTGCTCGGTTGGCGATAAGCTTGCCACCTATCACATTGTGGGACTTAGTGTCGTCGGCTAGTCGTTGATGCTCTGGTTGTGCCTTAGCCTGCCTCTTCGAGGATTTGAAGATACTTTTTTTCAGCTTAATATAGCAATCAAGCATATGACTCTCCTGATGGTAAGGCGTTATCCCGTCGCCCCATGGTCTTATTACACCTTAGATGTAGCCCGTCCTGTTACTGGGTATAGAGTATAATATGGTAGTATATCTGGAGAGGATAACGACAGTGCCGAACACTATAATTATGCTGACAGAAACATGAAAGGTGGTAGATTCCTACCCGGACAAGTTGCTAAGCAGCAGTATGCCGCCGGTGATCTTGCTATTATACGCAGGGGACTAGACCAACATGGGAAAAGATAGTACACACTCAATGTTGCATACAATTTTTATCTCTTTTAATTTTCCACTAGCTGAGCCGACAGAAGTTGTCCTTTCTGTATATGAATATTGTTTTTTTTAAAGAATCTTCTGGCAATAACTAACACAATAGAAAATAGTTTTTAATAACGGAAAAAGAGGGGGATTGTAGGTTTGACGTATCTGTGTCTGTGGATGAATCGATTTTAATGCGGTTATGAGTGCGAGAGCTAACGTGTCAGAGATGGTTCTTAACTACATTGTATATTGGTTTCGACGGAGGCAATTGGAAATTTTCAATATTAAGATTATGGGAAAATAAAAAATTCTAAACCCTAATTTTATATGTAAGACCAAATAATTCAATTCGTACAAGATCTACATATTATATGTACATAAAATAACCACTTACCTTTTGAATCCATTCCTTAAATAAATTATATCAGCTGTAGACAACCTAATACTACGAAATCAAAACTCAAATTAAAATAAAATTACTATACAGGTTTGATATCTTTATACCACATCATAATATTTGGCATTAGTTGTAGTTCGCGGCGTAGTCTCGGATCCAACAGTCAAAAAAGGTTGTGATTATTTTCTCATTAGCGTGAATAATGCTGGGATTTTAAGAAATTCCTATAGCTTAGTGCTCCAGTAAAAATCAGCTAAATTACGTCAACATTTCTAATAAACAGAAATACTTAAATAGATACCAGAATAAATTTAATTAACACCCAGACCCGAAAATGCAGACATCTAAGTGTTCATCACACAATTTCCTACCCCCGTCGGGAATCGAACCCGAGTCTAGCCCCTCGACCAATGAGGTGGTCAAAAAAAACAAGAGTTTATGTTGGCATTGTTCTTTAGGTATACGTAATTCGACAAAGGTGTATTTTTTTTACAATATTGGAAGACGAACAGCAGACTGATTTTGTGATGGTAAGAAATTAGATCTCAAAGAAAGAGATACCAAAGGTGCTAATGGTGTGTTGCTAACCTGACGCCACGTTAGGCCTCGAGCAAAAGTAAATATAAAGGCTACCTTATCCTCCAAACTGGAACACGTCAACAGCAAATGCCGACATTGTAGCGGAAGGAATACATAAGGCGGTGGTACCAGTTCGACCGAATCGCTGCCAAACTCTATGACCCAGTTAATTGCCTGGAAGGAAGGCATATGGTCTTTTATGCAAAGGAGCCCGAACCAACACGGGGAATTTCTGTAGGTTTACATTTTGTAAATAGCTTAATATACCTTATCTGACTTTCGTGCTAATAATTTGGAATTCGGGAAGTTATTTGATACTAGGTATATTATATATTAAAAAATACAATATCTTAATAGTCATCACAAAAATAAAATTAACCAAGCGCAAAATAAGGGTAGTATATAATTATCCTACAGAGCAAAACAAAATGATCATGATATTGGTCAAGTAATTTTCCCGTATTAAATAAATAAACAGACAACATACTTATATATATTTCCAGCTACCTACAATCATCCACACTATTCATCTGACATTATTTCCACAAGACTGAATCAACGTCGAATGCCTATATTATTTTTACACTAAAACTTCTCTATCTGATCTTACTGTTGTTTTGAATGAATGAATACACTTGATTATGCACAAAAATTTACAAAATAGTACACACCCTTTCACTTATAATATTTAACTCAGGTGCACAAAGGCGGTCTTATCGCTTCAGAGCGGTCTCTGCCAGACAACCTTAGAGTGAAGAAGACAATTTATGTAATTTAAAAAATGAAAGTAATAAACTTATGCTTAATATATATATTGTTTTATCCACACTAATATTATAAATGCGAAAGTAACTCTGTCTTTCTGTCTGTCTGTCTGTTACCTTTTCACACCTAAACTTCAACCCCTAAAAGGGTTAAAAGGGGTGGCAAAGTTTGTACGAGAAAAATATTTTTATGGCACATTTTTGCATGAAACTTAGACACTTTATGATAAACGAAAGAACATAGGCTACTTTTTATAGCGAAAATTTGGGGAGGAAATTGTGGTAAAAACAGGTGAAAAAAAATAAGAAAGACACATTTTGTCATTTTCATCTGAGGTTGTCAAGAGTCAAAAAGAAAAAAAAATAAGAGAGATACATTTTGTCATGTATTTGTAGTACATTTTGTCATTTTAACTGTTTTTACTTTCAACACCTGTTTCTAGTGGTCTATTCCCAGTTCCCCCGAATGGGGGAGAGTGGGAATTTTTGTCGTATCTTCCCTCGAATTCAAAATTATTTAAATTATAAATCCTTTTCGCTAACTAAAATCGCGCTACTTGTCTACAGGTATTAATGAAATAAACTTAAGTATTTTAGAGTAATGATTGCAACAAAGTTTAAAAATAATAAAATAAAAAATGAATGTGATTAAAATAATAAAATAAAAAAATGTATTTTCCATTTTGATAGCATAACGACTCTTTCACTTATTAGAAATTAACAGTTGTAACTAGCAACAAATAAAGTAATGTTTAACTGATTTCAGCGTTCTAAGTATCTTGACGCCCATATCACCGAAGAGGTAGGCAGAGGCACAACCAGGGCACCCACGACTAGCCGAAGACACTAAGTCCCCCACAATGTGATAGGTGGAAAGCCTATCGCCAATCGGGCACATATCCAATCCCGAGCAACATTTTTTTTATTAGAAAATTGGAAAAAACAAATTTTCTTCTTGGTGCCCGACCCGAGATTCGAACCCGGGACCTCATGCAGTCAAGTCCAAAAAGTTATCAAAAATAAGTTCGGAATCCGCTTTTTTTATTTATTAGTATCGTACTTTGAGATCACTCTTAAAATTGTAACTATATCTATATATAAAAATATTTTTGAATAATTGTTGTTGATCTTAAACAACAATTATTCAAAAATATTTTTGTTAATATAAGTACGAAAGTTTGACATTATTCCCTAGAAAAATCTTATAAATCACTAGGTGTATAATGTATTAATTTTTCTAATTATTTGGTTATTGTTACAATACAAGACAATTGTTAAAATAAGATATTCATAACGAATCTAATCAATATGACTATTCTCGTGATTTGACATGATGTGATTAATGTGGTTATTAGTACTTTTTTTAAAGGTATGTGTCTACTCATTGTATTATATTTATTTAAGTAGAAGAGACTTTTATGGAAAATACATTTTTTATTTTATTATTTTAATCACATTCATTTTTTATTTTATTATTTAAAAACTTTGTTGTAATCAAAAATGTACTGTAAAATACTCAAGTTTATTTCATTAACACCTGTAGACCTGATTTTAGTTCGCGAAATGGATTTACAAATTGAATAATATTTCGGGGGAAGATGGGGCGATTTTGTTCCCAGTTTCCCCCGATGTTGAATTGGGGGATGCCACAAAAATTCCCAGTTTCCCCCGAATGCCGAGATTTACAACAATTGAAACCCAGCTCTCCATTCTTTTACACGACTCTTTTCTTGATTTCTCGATTTTATTATTTGAATTTAAAGAGCATTATTTTCTTGGCA
>NJDC01006855.1:26764-37714 GCA_002245475.1 Calephelis virginiensis | reverse complement strand
ATCGTGAAAAGCCAATCGCAGTCTATCATAACTTTCTTGTTGACTTATATGACATCCTGTACAGTAAGTATCGGCTCGGATTTGCTCGGGTAGTATGAGTTCTATTCTATTCTATCTACACTATTAATAAAGAGAAAAGTTATGAATTTTTGTACTTTTGTATTTTTGGATGTTTGTAACGAATAAGCTCAAAAACTTCTAATTCATTTTGAAAAATTCTTTCACCATTAGAATGTTTCTCAAGCATAAGCTATATTTTTACAAGATAGGAATCCCTACTAAAACTTCAATAAAAAGTATCTTCACGCCCATATCCCTGAAGAGGTAGACAGAGGCATAACCAGGGCACCCACGACTAGCCGAAGATACTAAGTCCCACAGTGGGATAGGCAAGCCTATCGCCAAACAGGAACATTTTTTTTTATTAGAAAATTGGAAAAACCATATTTTCTTTTTGTTGCCCGACCCGGGAATTGAACCCGGGACCTCATGAAGTCAAGTCCAACACCTGAACCGCTAGACCACAGAGGCGATAAAACTTCAATAACATGTAAAAAAGCTAGCAACAAAATATCTGTCTTCGGGTGCGCTGCGAAAACCATTAAAGATGAAAGAAAAAAATAATGTGTTTGTATGAGAAGATTCATGAATGTGGGAGAAGCGAAGTAGATCTGTAGGTATCGTGACTCTGTATACCCTCAAGAGATTAGGCGTGAAGAATGAAATAAACTTTAACTTATCGTTTTAATTTTATAACTCAAGAGCGGGCTCACTTATTTAAACCAAATGTGACTATTTAGTAGGTGGTTTATGTGAAGTTTGCATAAAATCGGTTAAGTGGTTCTTCATTTATTACATTTTTTGTAACAAATAAATTTAATGAATGGCGGATCATTTGTTAATGGGTATTTTTCAGTCAAATTTTAACTTTTTTCAGATGGGAATTGTGCAGTCAATATGACAACTTTTTTCAGTTGTTTTTTTTTCTTTTGTTGTCAAATGTCATTCATGCTGTAATAGTATACATTGCGAAGCACGTACCAGGCGGCTAGTATTTATATATATTTGTATTTGCTAACGTACGTATTTCCGCAACTATTTTTACAGTTACACCCTGTACAGTAAGTATGAGAAAAGCTGTCGTAATATTGTATGCGCAATGATTTTCAATACGCAAGAAAACATTTTTGGTAAATATATATTTAAAGTATTAAGTATATAAGTTATATAGCTCGTTAATACGCGTAATTCTGCCTTGTTTAGAATATAGATAAGTTATTATAATTGTTAAACTTTTATTGCCGTTACTTCATAAAAACTTTCCAGTCACGACTAGTTACATTTTCAAATTTTTTTTAACTTTGAGCGTACCGCCGTTACGTCGGTGCTCGTTACTATTATTTTCTAGTTTGTTTCAAACTGTAAACTTCTTTACGACGCATAGAATGGAGTCAGAAAGGATGTCAGAGTTTTAGTTTGATGTAGTTTTGGAGCAATTGAATGAAATTGAATTGGTTGTGCTTTTAGCAGGAATGGAAGGTACACCGCGGATGTAGAAAGAGAGTGTATACCTCTTACTAGAGTATTTATATTATTTGGTGGGTACAACTCAACCAATAAAAAAGTATAGAGGGGGCGTCACATACAATTGCGAACGAAAAAGTGAAGAAAATTTTTTGGTATGTGTGCGTAAGCGAGACGTGGGATAGCGTAGGAAAGGGTTGCAAGAGCTAAATTTAAAATTAGCACATGTTTTCACTAATTTCATAAAAAAAAAATTATGCATACTTTCTATAAAAAAAATAATTGGAGATTTGTGAGATATTATTCCACGACACGGAAATAGAAGTTTCAACCGACAAAAAGAGGTAGAAATCCAACTTGTATATTTTGTACGTTTGACCACACATCAATTAGGGTTTCGTAGCCAAAAAAACGGAACTCTTATAGAATCTGTCCGTCTGTATGTCACAGCCAGTTTTTTCCGAAACTTTTTTCTTAAGAATTATACTGTTGAAACCAACAATAAATTTCATAGGATTCCCTTTACTTAGAACTGAAACTCATTTTTTTTACTAAACCCATAAGTGTGATTTCTTTTATTAGAGATAAGCTCGCCTTTTGTACTTTGTTTTTCTTTTTACTTTTAAATATTTTTTTGTATCTAATATCAGTTGTGTACAATAAAGAGTTAATAATAATAATAATAATGTGGGGTTTGTATAAATAGATAAGATTGACAAAGCAGATATTATACAACTTTTTTTTTTTTTGGAATGACTAATGTGTTGCCAACCTCGCAGCTTTTACAACTTCACCGGGTTTTATATATTATACATTGTGTGTAGGTACTCGGGGAGACCTAGGTTGACATTCCACGATGAAATCGCTCGGGTTTATCCGAAGGTGGTTTCAAGAGTCACCGAAACCAGAGAGTTTTTACGAAAAGTGTCATGAATTTTTAGGAAGCCAGACAGGTCTACCAGAATCGTGAGGTTTCACAATTGATACGCGCCTACCCCGTAAGGGACTTAACGTAATGATGATATGTATGTATGCATGCATAGCATCCTAATATCAGGTTGGTAGGGAACCATCACAACCTTTTGATATTTTCTGTATTTGTTGCTATCAGGAAACCCAGCTTCATGTTTGCCTTCCAATTTGTAAATAAAAGTGTAGTGCTTAAAATATTTTCCACGTGTTAGTCCGGGCTCCTTTGTAGAATAGACCATCTGCCTCCCTGCCAGGCAGCTTGTAAAAGGCGAGCAGAGGCTTACCGTCACTAACACCCTGACGTTTTACTAGGTGGTAGAGTTTCGCATGGTATCACCGCCTTACCTATTCCTGCCGCCGTAACGTCAATGATTGCTGTTGATGTGTTCCGGTTCGGAGGGTAAGGTAGCCGGTAAACTTGCTTTTGCTTGAGGCCTAACATCCCGGCGCCTCCGGTTTGCAACGCACCATTACGTACCTTTGGTGTCTCTAGGCGGCCAGAATTTCTTACCATCGGGAAATCCGTCTGATTGTTTGCCTCCCTATATCATAAAAAAATGATTTTTGTAGGAATGTATAAAGAACAATATAATTATGTTTGCACAAAGTAAAGAAAGGTATAAAAGTAAAAGTAATGGTAAAACAGAACAAAAATGACGGTTTGCACTCCGGGAGTTCCGGCAGAAGTGCGAAATTGAATATTAACGTTGTGCGTTTTTGATATTTTGGAATGGTTAGGGAATAATTTTGCACGCATTGATTTAATTATCAGTATGAAAGTACTATCATTTATGTGGTAGAATACAATATTCTTTAAAACTTCGTGCTTGTAAACTTGACAACACGAACATTCGCCCAAGCGCCCTGCGTCGTTTTACGAATTTTCGATCAGGTCACGTGTCCATTCCAAAAAAATGCGCAACGCCGCTAAAGAAGTTTTCACTTCAAAAATATCAAAGGTAAACATGTTTCCTTACGAAGTCTCTAGTTGGCCCCACTTAAATCCGGCCCTGCCTTTATGACATATAGTTTCTTATTTTGTTCGAAAAATTGACGATGTTTGTACAAAGATGTTAACATATTCTAATTGCTAGTATTGGCTATAGCTCAAGTTTTATGAGCGTTATAAATCATTTGTAAATCATGACTGTGACGAGCACTTGTTAATAGTGGGCTGTAGAACTCATAATTACGATTACCTTATTTTTGTTTTAGTTTTGCAACAAATTATTATCCTATACATACTCAGGACTAGCAATATTTTTATAGCCATATATTTCTTTTATGATAGAAGGCAAACAAGCAGACGGATTTCATGCCTAGAGACAGTAAAGAGGGTAATGGTGCGTTGCCAATCTCAGACCGCGATGTCTGACCTTGAGCAAATGTAGGTTTACCGGTGACCTTATCCTTCGAACCGGAACACGTCAATGATAAGCACTGACGTTATGGTTGCAGGAATAAGTAATGCGGTGGTAACAATCTCTAAAAAATCTACCATCTAGTCAGATGCTACGGTCTGAATGACGTAAGCCTATGCTCGCTTTTTACGTGCTGGTTGGCAGAAAGATAGTTGGTCTAATCTGCAAACGAGCCTGGACCAACACGGGGAATAATCATAATCTATCATAAGGTGTCTGTTTCTTAACATCAGAATACTAATATTTTTTTACTATTATCCAGCCAGATACTGCTTTTACGGTAAAAAATCAACAGGTGCTGTTGTAACGATGAGTGTCCACCAGGGCTCTATTCTTGGTCCATTTTTGTTCATTGCATATATTAATGACTTACCTTACTACGTAAGAGACAAACACGAAATTGTGTTGTTCGCGGATGACACTTCACTTATATTTAAAGTGAAAAGACAGCTGGGTAAGTATGACGAAACTAACAATACGATTTCAAAAGTTGTACACTGGTTCAATGTAGATAATCTTTTTTTGAATGAAAAAAAACTAATTGAATTAAATTTTCAATGCCCAATTGGAGGCAAGTAGATACCAACGTACAACTTAATGGGAACAAGTTGGACCTTGTAGATTCTACAACGTTTTTAGGAATAACAATTGATAAAAAATTGCAATGGGGCCCGGACATTGATAAGCTTGCTATTTGGTTAAGCTTAGCGGCGTATGCCGAGCAATTTGCTTTTGAGCAATGATTGCTATATATTTTACACAGAAATCGAAGCAAGGGTTTATAATCCGGTGAAGTTGTAAAAACAGCTGGTTGGCAACACATTAGTCATTTTCAGAAAAAAAACGAAGGTTATTAAATTTTTTGTCGGTATGTCTATTCACTTTTTCCGCAAAAGCTAGTAACCGGATTTGTACTAAATTTTGTGTTATAGTTTTCAAGTCCGGATCAACCTTTACTTAGTATAATATTTATTTTAGTATAATTTACTTCAGTATAATATAATATTTATTAGTATAATATATTTAGAATAAATAGTTCCCAAATCCCATCAATACCCACTAAAAGTCAATTCAACATGTGTTCGAAGTCGTTCGCAATAGATAGTTTATAATATCTTAGTTAGTCCAGATCCCCTTTATTAAATAGATTATCCGCCTTCCTGCTTAGCTCGTAAGAGTCATGAATAGGTTGAAAGTCTCATAGATCTCCACCAACTAGACCAATGGTAGTAGGGTGATGTGCAGCAATATGTCCAAGAGCTCTACCATGAACGCTTATAGCAGTATTAAATAAATATTCCTGGACTAAGTCACACAAATTAAATCTAACCCCAAACTATATATAAATAAATAAATAAATAAATAAATATCCCTGGACAACTTACGCTAATTGAATCTAACCCCAAAGTAAGCAAATTAAATGCTTGTGTTATGGGTGTTAGTCAATTATTCTAATACATAGTAATACTTAAATAAATACCATAATAAATTTAATAAACACCCAGACCTGGAAATACAGACATATAAATTTCGACACACAAATGCCTGCCCCCATCGGGAATCGAACCTGAGCCTCACGTTGGTCGATATAATTAGGCGCGTACGCTAGCCACTCGACCAACGACCGTGTTGCTAAAAGTCCACTTATGAAAACTACTTTATTGCATACGTCATAAGGTGGCCTTTTATCGATAACAGTATTGTTAAAATAATATTGTTTTACGAGGTTATGGTAACCCCCTTGGTAGGGATCTACCGCCTTATGTGTTCTTAGTGTTTGATCAGTAGGGTTACTATTGAATTTCGATTTTATGCAAATTGCAAACGGATTTGTGTTATTTTGTTTTCTTAAGCAATTGGCGAATAGAGCTAACGAATTATTAACATTTAGTAAAAAAATGAAATGGTAAGATATTATAATTGACCGCTTCGCTGATCTCCACCGACAAGCTGCAAGAATCGGGTTTGATTCCCGACGGGAACAGGCATTTGTGTGATGAATGTTAAGATGTCTGCATTTCCGGATCTGGGTGTTTATCAAAATTATTCTTATACATATTTAAATATTTTTATGCATCATTATCGTTGACCAACACCCATAACACAAGCATATACTTTATTTAGTTAGTACTTATTATCCTATGGTTAGTTTCAATTTGTGTAACTTGTCCAGGGATATTTATTAAATTGTTCAGTTATTCATTGTTACTTTTTAAAAGTGTTTTGTTTTTTATTAATTAAATATTAATAACTCGCTAATAATGTGATCGAGTATCTAAAATTACAAATCCAATTCTAATTTGAATGAAATCGAGATCCAAGTGTTGGCCTACAGATCGGGAGACAATGCACCTAACACGTCTCCGTCACATGACAACACACTATATCATCTATGGTGTTTGTAACTTAAGAGTATTTCATCAAAAGAGCCGTACGTCTGTTCGTTGTCTAAACCTATAAACAAAAAGTTACTACCGATTCGTTAAACAATTTTTATTGTGATTATACCAGTTGTTAATTTTTATTACATAGTTTCGTTGGAAGTGACGTTCTATGAATAGTTTACTAAAACACCATAAAAGAACGTTTTGACAAAGTGCTCAAACATTTTCTTTTTGTTAATCTACACCGCAGCTAGTAAAACTTAAATCACGTACACGCAGTAAGTATTTTCATTAAAAATGTGTTTCTAACAAAATATAGATTGTATTCTGAATTTAAATGACATTATTGTCATCATAAAATTAATCCGGCCATCGGACAACGACGCATCTTCATCATCTATGGAGTTCCAAGACCACAAATAACTCTTCCCTCAGGGGAGCCGTTTGTTCCTTGTATTTCCCTTGAAAAAAGTATTGCAGTGAAACAAGAGCTATTTACCACCTTTGGTGTCTCTAAGCGCCGTGAATTTCTTACATCACGAAATCCGTTTGCTTGTTTGCCTTCCAATATCATAAAAAAACATAAATCCATACAAAATCGTGAGTAATATACTAAAAATGTTACTGGCAGTTTTACTGCGCTTAAATTAAATTTTAGTTGGCGATAATGTTTACTAATATTGGTGTTTGTATTATATAAAGTATACTGTGAATTATTCATAATTATAAAAAGGTTTTTGAATGAAATAGGATCTAGTGAATTGTTATTTTAGTGATAAACTTGGTAACCTAAAACTGAATAAATTTTTGGGTATACAAAGCAAATTTTAATATTAAGGAATGAATATATGAATGAATGAATGAATGAATGCATGAATCAATAAATACAATAAGAACCAAAAATTTATAAAAAAATAGACACTATTTCACTTGAAATATTTAACTTAAGCTACACAAAGGCGGTCTTATCGCTTTGGAGCGATCTCTGCCAACCAACCTTAAGGTTTTTATATGATTTGGTTAGTTTTTTTAAATATTAAATGACTCGTCAATGGTAGGGGCTCATGACTACAAACTGCGAGTGTAGGGCTGATTCCCAACAAACAAGCATTTTTGTGATGAACGTCTAGATTATTTCGGTCATGTTATTTAATTTTGTTTTAATATGCTTTTGTGGGGTTCGATTTAATTTTTTTAATTTAATTTGCGTAATTTGTCTAAAGATATTTACTTACTACATACACACATCTTTACGCCAAATCAGTACTCGCCAAAACGCCTCACGAAGTAGACAGAGACTGTCAAATTGGACGATCCTTGTATACCTCTAGCTTCCTCAACATTCATAACTCTTTTCATACAAAGGAGTCTTTGGCGACCTGAAAACACCCTTTGATAATGACCATGCTAATTGATTAAGAAATGTCAAGCTAGGTCTCCATTTTCCCCGTGTTGGTCCGGGCTCCTTTGTAGAATAGACCATCAGCCTTCCTTGCCAGGCAGCTCGTAAAAGGCGAGCATAGGTTCACCGTCACTAACACCGTGACATCTGACAAGGTGGTAGATTTTAGCAGCGACTCGCCCGGATTGGTACCACCGCTTTACCTATTCCTGCCGCCATAGCGTCATGACGTGTTCCGGTTCGAAGGGTAAGGTAGCCGGTAAACTTGATTTTGCTTGAGGCCTAACTTCCCGGCCTCGGGTTGGCAACGCACCATTACCACCTTTGATGTCTCTAGACGGCGTGAATTTCTTAATATCAGGAAATCCGTCTGCTTGTTTGCCTTACAATATCATAAAAAAAAATCTGTTTTGTCGATCTTTCATCTCTCTACTTTGCTTATTTATATATGGTGTATCATGTTTATTTTAGATTTACTACTTTCATTTTTCTTTTTATTGTCATTATTAATATTTTAATGTTATGTTATAGTTTTTGTATGTTTAATCTCTTTGCCTACTGAACCTTTGTTTATATAGTCTTCCCAGACAAAAAGGTTGCCTTGTAGAGATCGCTTTGTTTAGCCATAAGACCGCCTTTTGTGTACTAAAAACTATAATCGTATGCTGTTGTTAATACTTAATTGCACTTAGTTTGTGGAAAGTTTGATTGTGCACAAAAAAAGTTCATTAATTAATTCATTCATTCGTTCATATACATTGGTTGTTACAGATGTTCCTGGTGTTATTCGTCATTATATTATTACTGCTATGGTGTTATGGGAAAAGTGACCACAGATTGAAACATTTGCCGACCTACCCGCAGCTTCCTTTTATAGGAAATGCCCATTACCTTTTTGGTGGAGGCACAGGTTAGATTTTTGTAGTGTAGGTATATAGTGCAACATACGGAACAAAGTGATAACACTCACTCTGTTATTTCTATTAATATTATAAATGCAAATATACCTACGTACCTCGACTTGTTACTGAGTTCTGGTTACGGGGTGGACTTGGTGGAGTAGTGGCTCTTCGCTCGGCGTTAGGCGCTAGGTGCAAAAGAGAGATCTTCGTCGCCGAGACCGGCGGTGACGGTATAGTGTAGTGTCCTGTAAGTTTGTGTTTGGGTTGGCTTGCGTTTGCCGCGGTTATCGAATCCGGAGAATCCGATAGGGCATGAATTAGTGACGGAAACGAAATATTTTCCCAGAGTAAACGGTTTATTAAATGGTGACCTGGACTACACGCTACAGCTACACAAAATTTAGTAAAAATCCTAAATTTAGTTAAAAAAAGGTGTCTGTGCGATGATTCACACACGATAGAAGTGAAACTGCAGTAAATCGACAAAAGAACGAGATGAATATATATTGTGTCCCTTACCTGCAAAAGAATGAGATGAATATATATTTGTGTCCTTTACCTGTCGTTTTTCCATTGCACCCGTTTTGAAATCACAACGGTTCTAAAGAAGTTTCACTTCAAAAAGTTTAGTAGTTTTTGTATGAAAAGTGAACAGATAGATATAGTCAAACTTTTGTGACTCTCGTTTTGAAATCTATATCCTGTATAATTTACGTAGCAATTATTGCAGCCTGCGGCTTCACGGGGACCCGCGCTTTTACAGGAACCTGTTGTTGTTGTTGTTTCGTTGCGATCGGGATTAATAGCCTATATTTTAATCCAGGTCACAATTTATCTGTGATCCAAAATTCAGACAAATCCGTTCAGCAATTCGAGCGTGAAAGAGTAACAAACATCCATACATACATACAAACTTTCGTATTTATAATATAAGTCGGATATTAGTTGGATATTGATATTTTATTATTTGTAGTCGCCTCTGTGGTCTAGCGGTTCAGTTGTTGGACATGACTGCTTGAGGTCCAGGGTTCGAATACCAGGTCGGGCAACAAAAGAAAATTGGATTTTTCCAATTTTGTCATAAAAAAACGTTGCTTGGGATTGGAAATGTGCTCGGTTGGCGATAGGCTTGCCACCTATCGTAGCACCACCACCACCTATTGTGGGACTTAGTGCCTTCGGCTAATCGTCGGTTCCCTGGGTGTTCCTCTGCCAACCTCTTCGGGGATATGGGAGTGAAGATACTTATTTATTTTATTATATGTATGAGTATAGATAGGTCCACAAATCGTATCCCAGTCACGAATACAGTAGGTATCCGTATATGACAACTTCTGAGATTAGATTTTAACCTAAAATATTCCTTATGTACATTTCCTTGTTATTACTCCGCATCGTTGGTCAAGGGGCTAGCGTCACGCCTAACTCCACCGACCAATCGCGAGCTTGGGTTCAAATCCCGACGGAGTGCGATGAACATTTAGATATCTGCACTTCCGGGTCTGTGTGCTTATTAAAGTGTTTCCCGTGTGGTCCTGTCTTATTTGCAAAATACATCTGCCTTCCTGCAAGGCAGCTCTTAAGGCAAACATGGGCTTACCGACACCAACACCGTGACATCTGACTAGGTGGTAGAGTTTTGCAACGACTCGACCGGATTGGTAATACTGCTTTACCCATTCCTGCCACCCTAACGTAAGTTCTTGCCTTTAGGGTGTTCCGGTTCAGAGGACGAGATAGTTGGTAAACTTACTTTGGCTCGAGGCCTAACATCCCGGACTCAGGTTGGCAACGCACCATTACCACCTTTGGTGTCTTTAGGCGGCGTGAATTTCTTACCATCAGGAAATCTGTCTGCTCGTTTGCCTTTCAAAAAAGTTGTTCTGGTATCAATTAAAAAAATTAGAATCGTTAACTAACACCCATAACACAAGCTTATAAAATGCGTAGTTGGTGGTTAGATTCAATTTGTGTAACTTGTCCAGGGCGTAGCCAAAATTCTGTATCGTGGAAGCAGACAAAACAATCCTAGACTATATTGTTTTAATCATGGTTTCTATCGTAAGAATATCTCACATAATTATTGTTTTTTGTTTATTAGGTGTAGAAAACGGAGATACAACTTATACAGGCTTATTGGAAATGTGTCCCAATCCCGTTAAGGATTTGTAGATGAGGTCACTAGCTAACTAATTACCCATGAGTATGCGGGGAAAAAGTGAACCAATCACGAGTTATATTTTTTTCTTTTTTTTTTAAAAAAATAGGGCAATACAACTTTCAAAACAAGATTTAAAAAAAACTACGGCGTAATTTAGTATAAATATTTATTATCCAGTTACAGC
>NJDC01006855.1:0-26200 GCA_002245475.1 Calephelis virginiensis | reverse complement strand
ACATTTTCTAAGCTGATCTCTTCTGGATGTAAACACAACATGCTAAATAAATAAATAATAACCGTTCCTAATCCTAAACAAAATTTTAATATCATCTTCTAACAAAACATTTTTTTAAAACTGCTTTTGATAGAAGGTAGGGAACCACTGAAGATATCCAAGCTAGTACATTGGTAAACGGTTTTTATAATCTAGTAGTGGTGACGTTATAACTTAATCCAAATGAAAATATCCAGATATAGCTTTATTTCACAAACTAGCTGTTCCGGCGAACGTTCCGCCCGTTCAGTTTGTATGGGAAAAAATAAAATGTCGTTTATCCTAGTTTCCTCGCTGTTGTAAGGGATAAAATGTACCCCATATCCTTATCCCAGTGCTAAGCTACCTCTCCATAAATTTTCAGCCTAATCGGTTTAAATAATAAAGACGATTTTCTTTTCTTTTCTTGTTTTTACTGTTTTTAAGGTGTATTCTACTGTTCGGGGCGAAGACTTTAGTATATATGTATATATATTTGTTGCAACTTCTCTTTTTTCCATGTCGCTTTCACCAAAAAAAATTTGTCTACGCTAAACATACTTACATAGGTTGTTTTAATTGTATCCGGTAACTCAGACTGCTGCAGTACTACGTCAACCCTCTTTTATAGGGTTGCAACTGCCTCCCTTTGCTCGTAGCTCGCTACGCCTATATCCAGTGTGTATTCAATTATGTTTTTATTTATTTATTACCTAAATAGTAATAAGCAGATTGATAATCAACGATTTTCTTACTCAGTTGTGTTGCGTCGTTTGGAAGAAACAGCGACCATTAGTGACACAACAGGCCTGCCTTTTTTGTTAATGCTTGGAAAGACTTCCATGTTGAGTAAGTAATATTTTGTATACCGACATTACAAATTTGTTAATAAATTAAAATAACATTTAACACACTAAATAGTTTGCAAAAAAAAGTAATTTCATGCCTATATCCCCGAAAAGGTTGGCAGAGGCAAAGCCAGGGTAACAACTAGCCGAAAACATAAGTCCCACAATAACAGGGTGCAAGCCTATAGCCACATACAACGCCACAAATAACGGACCATATCCCTGTGTTCTTTTAATTATAAAATTGAAAACGTACATTTTCTGGTTGTTGCCTGATCCTACGGTACTATGACAGGTTCGGTAGGGAACCCTTCATAAAGTCAATTCTAAAAGAATCTTGGCCAAAAAAGCGATTGTTTGCAATATTCATATCCATCCATCGGCCATATCCAATCCTGAGCAACAACACTAATTGATTAATATATATAATATTACTGAAAACTGCTTAAATTCCGATTCGAATTTAATTACTAAATTATTTAAGTAAACAAACATTTTTTTATTATTTATACTTAAAAAATAGCATATTCTGACTGACTGATATATCATCACCGAGCAAAAACGGTTAGAGTCACAGCCATGAAATTTAGTGAGTAGGGTTGTTTTATTGAGTAGGCACCCACTAAGGTCGAAACTTCAAAAATTCTACCCCTAAGGGGGTGAAAAAGGGGTAAAAAGTTTTTATGAAAATCCTTATTAATGGTACACTTGTACCCTTCTATCGAAATCCATTCATAATTCGCGGGTTAATCACATAAACATTCAAATTCTAATAAACATACAGTTGAATTGCGAACGTACTTACTCCTGTTTTACATTCATTTCAAAACATTATAAAAGTTTTTTCGTTTTACGAGAAGTAAATATTTTTGAAGGAAGGAAAAGTTACAAATAGGAAAAATATAGTATAAACAAGAGACAGTAAAATAAGAATAAGAAAAGAAATAAGAATAAGTCTCGGGTTACATTTATTTATGGCTAAGTAAAAGCAGAGAGTCACAAACACGTAACCTGAACCTTTTTTAATGCCTGAAGTGGATCTGATTAATAATCTTGATCTTTCCCCGTATTGGTCCGGGCTCCTGTGCGGAATAGACCACCTGCCTTCCTGCCAAGCAGCTCGTAAAAGGCGAGCATAGGCTTACCGTCACTAACACCGTGATATCCTACTAGATGGTAGTCAGTCAAGTCAAATTTGGTGTCAGTAGGCGGCGTGAAGTTCTTACCATCAGGAAATCCGTCTGCTTGTTTGCCTTATAATAAAAAAAAAATGTTTAATTAATATTTATAACTGTTTCAGTGGTCAGTGATCCTACCGAAGCGAAAATTTTATCAAATACAACCCTAGAAAAACCCGACATTTATAATTTTGCATTCGAATGGCTGAAGGACGGACTTATTACTACATCAGGTATACTGCAAACGTTTTCTGACTTTACAATGCTATCTATATCCAGCGCAATTTTTGGTAAAGGGGTTTGGAGACCCAGATGCAGCCTAGTGGAAAAAAATAGTAATTGAGGTTCTTGAACTTACCAGTTAATGCAGTCAATCAGGCAAAGTCATAGAATCCGCCACATTCCTTGCCATTGTGAGTGCTCCTCATGTCTGAAACCTTAGCGGTTTGAAGGATCAGCCACTAAAGTGCTTTTTTGAATTTGGTTTTAGGTTATAATAGTAATTCAATACATTATTTACCATGGTTTGCTTACTAACATAAGTGCGTATAATGTAGAAGTTTGTTTATGAGTATGGTACATAGCGAGTGATTGAGTAGCTACTATATTGTTTCCTATGTAGAGTTATAGTATTCAGATGGTGTTACGGACCTTTTTGATATTTCTAAGCTATTTTCAGGGCAGTGATAGGAACAACATTATTTTTTTCTAACTTTTTGAAATAACTATTTACAGCCACGAAATGGAAGAATAACATCAAAAAGCTGGGGCGATCTTTTTCTACGATCGTTGTGGACGGATACCAGCCAGTGTATAATGATCGAGCTCGAGACTTGGTCAAATCATTTAAACTGAAACTTGGAGAAGGGTTTTTTGATGTCTTTCCTGATATCACTTATGTGTCACTGGACACTATAAATCGTAAGTTGTTTATTGTACTGCACGTTATTATGTTTTAAGATACCTAATAAGCATGTGACTCTCCTGATGGTAAGAAATGGTAAGAGATGACATTTGTGGCTAATTAATGGCCAGCAGTCTAAGCCAGATTGACAGGTTTATCGACTGTTTGACTCTGCGGACTGGAATATGATACTAAAAAGATGCACCAGGAATAGTTAACGCTAGGATCTCTAACTGGAAATGTGCTTACTCAGCATTTTATTACTGCTTAATGATTTAATCAGTAATGACCCCTTTAAAACTCTGCTTGCCTATTACGAACTACCAGGCAGAGAGGCAGAAAGTCTATTTTACACAACAGGTCCGTATGAGAAAAATGAAACCGTTGACTGAGAACATATTAATCTGACAGCAAGGTCAGTTACAAAATTCTTTATATCTTTTTCTATATATCTATACGTAAATTTTACACGTTTGAATTGGACAGTAAGAATCACAAATTTCTGAATAATTTAAGGAATTAAACAAAAACCGTCAAAAGATTGGAATTCTTAGTTGCTCAAATGGTTAAGTTAGGTTAGGCTTTTCGATAAAGCTTGGTTTCAGACGACAGGGTACAGGTTCGTATTCTGTCAGAAGCGAATTTTTTTCTGTCTTTAAAATATGTATAATTCTTTACAAAACCTTACAAGAAAATGAAGATACTTTTAAAGAACTGAAAATTTTCCCGTCCCCTTTAAGTAGGGAAAAGTTTTGGGTTGCTTACTATACCTACATGGATTAAAACGTTATTTCAACAGAAACGGGGATGGGAATAGATCGTGACGTAGACAAAATCCAGAAAGAAGAATACTGTGAAGCTGTAAATACGATAGTACGTCTCATGTCAGAGCGGGGAATGAACATATTCTACCATCCAAACTGGGTGTACCGCTGGACTGCAGCGTACAAACTCTTCCTACAAAACATCGACGTAGTGAGGCGCGTCTCAGACCAAGTAAGTTTTGTAATCTTTGTGCCTGGTGGTCAAGTGTTGGAATTGACTTCATAAATTTTCAGGCTCCATTTCCATTTCCAATTTCGAACATTTTTTTTTAAATTTTCTAATAAAACAATGTGGCCACATGAGTGGCAGTTCGTAATATGTTTGCTTATTATGATATTATGTTATTTAGTATCTTCCGCTAGTTTTAGTTTCTGGTTGTACATTTTAAAAAAAGATAGATACTTTTTTTACAAAATAAATACGATTGTGAAAAGTGTGGTCCTTTGATAGGAAAAATCTGACTCAATATTACTGATGCCAGGCGTTCTTTAAAGAATAGGATAGGATTCAAATGTGCGATTTGGAATGGTCGGGACGAAACTCAAAGCAGCGCAATAATCCGTCCAAACCGCTTTCATACATTTTGTACGCAACTACCTATGCCACCCGGCGGCAGATTTTGCTATGCGGCCTACAGTCACCAAAGAGGAGAGTAAAAATGAATTTACATTTTAATGTTTTGGTTTTGCATGACAACAACTAGAGGTGCCACTTTCTATACTTGGTGATTTTAAGAGGAGTAGCAACTCTTCTTTTTTACACTTTTGGTACTGAGTATCAAAAATCCGGGTTGTAGCGCCATCGAGAGAACAGAAGGTCGATATTTTTTCATAGTTATTGAATTTAATAGGAAATTTGTAATAATTGAATAAGTTATAAACAAATAAGAATTTTTTTATATCGAGTTAAATTAGTCAATTTTGGTGGCATTTTATACAATTTTGTGACAGTGCACAAATGAATTAATCGTGAAGAAATTGGCGTATCGTTACAAGTTCATACCTTGGCCTTAATATTCAATAAGTTAAAGTTAAATAAAATTTAAAATTTAAATACCTCGCGGAGTTTTGGCGCCATCGAAAGAAAAATGTTCATTATTAAATTTCGTGTTTAAATTTTGGTGGCATTTTGTACAATTTTGTTCAATGTAAGTGGACAAATGAAATAATCATGAAGAAATTAGCGTATCATGTATTTCCTCATTACTGCCAAATCTCACTACATGAGCATGAGTAATGAGGCCACCGCTTTACCCAAGACCCTTACATAATTTATTGATGACTTATGTTTCATTATTATTGAATCAGGATTTTGGTAAATTTGATGCAATGTGATGCAAATTTCTACTTGACTAATTGCAAAATACTAACGTTAATGCCAAAACCTAAAGAAAGAAAAGAACATAATCCGCAGATGCGATGCGGCTCATCCCGCCTGAGTGCGCATTGCAATGCGATTCGACCGACTCGAAACCTTCCGCCATTCACCAGTCTGCGCTATCCTTTACACTGGTTTTCAGTTTTCCCCATTTAACAGTTACACCAACCATACACCAAGTTATCAACACATAAGTAACTGCAGTAATAGTAGTCAGATACGTTAATTATCTTTTAATCAGTCGTTAAGTCGACATTTTCTATACAAAATGTTGACATAATGGTTATATTATGTGGTTTAACGTAGAACCAATAGTAATTAAAATAATTAAAAACTACATATTATCCAGTGTTAACCACATCTCAAAAACCACAACACAACACCATACATATCGCCTCTGTGGTCTAGCGGTCCGGGTGTTGGACTTGACTGCATGAGGTCCTGGGTTCGAATCCCGGGTCGGCCAACAAAAAGAAAATTGGATTTTACCAATTTTCTAATAAAAAAAATGTTGGTCGGGATTGGAAATGTGCCCGGTTGGCGATAGGCTTGCCACCTATCACATTGTGGGACTTAGTGTCTTCGGCTAGTCGTGGGTGCCTTGGTTGTAACTCTGCCTACCTCTTTGGGGATATGGGCGTGAAGATACTATTTATACATATCTATGGGCCAAGTCCATTCCAGGGTTGGCAGAGAGTATCGAATGCCAAATCTCAGGGTCCTTGCAGACCTTTCTGGTTTTCGCATTAATTACACTTTTCATACAAACACACCAGTTTAGGGGAATCTTGATACTGACTTCGGTACCCGAGCGATTTGAACCTAAAACTTTAACCTAGGTCTCTCTGGGTACCTACATCCACATTCGCATTGTATTATTTTTTTTCTTTATTGTGTTGTAAAAAAAATATAACGCAAAGAATGTAACAAAAATCAAGGTATTCTATACAGTCAGGTAAGACTGAGATGTTGACATAAAAATAACCATAATTTAAATTAGTTAATTTACATAATAATAGCACATTAAAACAAATGGCTACGTTAAATATTAAAACTTTATTGCCGAATGCTAATGTAATATCAACAATTGATCTTTACGCTAAAACATTTTACGTAATGTTTGACGTAGTTATTCTATTTTTTTTCCTTTTTATGTGAAAGAGCGAACAAGCAGAAGGGTTTCCTGATGGTGATAGGTGTGTCGCTGTCCTGTGGCCTACCTGTCCTACCCTCCAGACTGGAACATCACAGAGTCATTGTATTCATAATTAAGTTTTACATGACTGTTTGCAGATTATAACACGACGTCAAACCGAAAGAGAGAATGATAAAATGAACTACAATAGTAAGTACATATTGACAAAGTCTATGAAACATCATTAACTCCTTAGGGCCATCAACATAATTACGTTCAGGATTCCGAAATGAAATTTCGCCCATACTAAATCCACAAAATTTAATTTGCAGCGTTTGGGTTTGCTGCGTTTAGATTTTTCCGAACGGTTTTTTTGACTGTATGTTATAGGCCTTAGCTTTGATCTTAAACTACAAAATTACGATAATGACGGGGGTTCCCTTAACCTTTTGTCGCGATATTCATTTGGATGCCCTCCTGGTTGCCTAAACTCAATTTTTTCTAATATCACTAAAAAAATTCATCTTCATTTAACCTAACGTTTTCGTACATTTATGTTATTGTTTTGATGGTTCTAATTATCTAATCCCTCAAATAAAATAGCTTGATGATACATTTTTTAATCACCAACTTCGGCTGGCCTAATATTTCTAAACAACACGTCATTAAGAGCCGAAACCAACTTGTGTCCGAGGTCGACAACTTGCCTATTTATACTTACTCGGTATACACATGCCGAGTGATTTTTAGTTTGCTGGTCGTCTGTATATAATACCTAAGCGATTTGGTCATAGAATATCGACTTAGTTATTCCCAGGTACCTATATCCATCCACATTCCCATTGTATGTCTGTTTTGTCAATTTTTCATCTGTCATTCCCATGACCGAAACAGTGGAGCATGCTCTTCTTCATTTTAACACTAACAATATCTTTCAATCCCTCTCTTTTCCGAATCTCGCTGTTATGAATATTTCAGATTCCGAATTCACCTTACCGCATTCATTCTACTCTTATACTTTTCCTGACATACCTAACTCTCGCTTCCATACAACAACGTTGGGATACGCACAGAATTATGCAAAAACATGTTTATATAGACGCTAATGAAAAGAAGCCAAGATCATATCTGGATCATTTGCTGGAACTGAATGAAAATGACCCGAATTTCTCACTGGAACAAGTCTCCTGCGAGGTCGACACTGCCATGCTGGCTGGGTACGAGACAGTCAGCTCCGCGCTTTTCTTCATGCTGCTGGCACTTGCTCGCAACCCTGGTGTTCAAGAAAAACTGTTTGCTGAGTAAGTTGTAAGTTTTTTACCGGTATATCGACCATTTGACTACTGGTTAATGATTTGCAATGGCTTACTCAAAGTAACCTTTTTTCACAGCAAAAGTAATTATTTTAACCCATATCCCCGTAGGTGCTAGTCGTGGCTGCTCTGGTTGTGCCTCTGTGGTAATTGAAGACAGTAAGTCCTACAATGTAATAGGTACAAATACAAATACAAAATACAAAATATTTATTTAAGAAAACTACACATGTTATATGATTGATTAATGTCAACCTCCGTACTAGTTAATAATTTAACTGTGTGACGGTAGATTGAGATTCCTCTTTCATAATAAGCTGCACGACTGTTCGAATTTGTTTAAAACTTGTCATAGTATATGATAGTTTTTAGACAAACATGATTTAAACAAAAGTAAAGTATTATTATATGGCCAATAAATTTCAACCAGAGCAGTTAAAGAATTAGGTATACATAATAATAATATTAGTAATATATATAAATGAATAATGTTACTTAGACTGGTTTTTGTGGGGTTGCATGCCTTTGCAGGCGTGCGTGTGTCTGTATAATATGTTGTGTGTAAGTGTAAATATTAAGACAGATTTTTAGGTTTTATGTTACTAGCTATGACGTTAAGACTTAATTGATTGGCTTTATCAAATTTTCAGTTTGATCATACGTGAGAGATTTTAGATATTTATATACATTTTGTTTTAACGAATATTTTGTTACGTCTATTAAATTTATATTTCTAGATATTCTATTATAGATTAAAGGGCCCAAATAAGGTATGAAAGGATGACTGAAGGCGGTATTATATAAAGGTACTTTAAATACTTTATCTTTCCTCCGCTTAGACAAGCAAGTTGTGTTAAATTTTGAGAGTGCTGTTTAAATATTATTTGTTATATAAACATTTGCCTTACAGTAAGAATATGATTTTCTTGATACAGAAGAGATGTGGCATATTTAAAAGACTTAAAAGTCATTACTTTAAGTACACAACGCTGTGCCCTTTCTACAGGAATCATTACATTTTTATATGTTCCTCCCCAAGCTTCTATAGCATACAAAATTATGGGATTACACAATGCGAAGTTAATCTAGCATTAATTTAGTACTGCATATATGTCTAAGAGCTTAAAATATATATGCTAGCCTTCTTACACGTGCTGCCAGTAAGTTGACATGTTCTTTCCAATTTAAACGACAATCAATGATAACACCTAGGTATCGTAAACTCTTGGTTTGTGTTATATATTTGCAGTTACATTTTGGTTCTACCCCATCACATTGATTATGTACTTTGAGGTTAACTGCATTAGCTTTTGGTTGTGAGTTTGTTCGTGTGCTAAAATTCATACATTTAGTTTTTGCTGTGTTTAGGGTAAGTAAATTTGTATCAATCCAATTTTTTATTATGTTAAAGCCATCATTCGCGTATTTGTTAGTCTCTTCCCAAGTTTTACAGTGAACAACCAGTACTGTATCATCTGCGAAAGCAAGAATTTCAGCATTTGCTATGGGTAAGTTGCATAGGTCATTTAAATATATCAAAAATAAGGTAGGACCAAGCACACTCCCTTGGGGGACTCCGAACTCAATATTAACCTCCTCGCTTATAAAACCTGCAACATTTACATATTGTCTTCTATCCATCATATAATTTGTAAGAAGTTTTAGTGGTGTGCCACGGACACCTATGTTTTCAAGTTTCTTAAACAACAATGGATAGAAAACAGTGTCAAACGCCTTCTTTAGATCAAGGAATATCCCTGTGCATCTTTCACCTTTATTTAAATGGTAAGTTACAAACGACATAAGTTTATTAATTGCGTAAGTGGTTGATCTATTATTCCTAAACCCAAACTGATTGCAAGCAATAATTCCATACTTTTCTAGATATGATTTTAAACGATAATTTACTAACTTTTTTGTTATTTTTGAAAGAGTTGGCAGTAGGGAAATGGGTCGAAAGTTTGATGCATCACTTTTGTCCCCAGATTTAAATATTGCGATAACAATTGTTTTTTTAGGGCATTTGGAAATATGCCCTAAAAATCAAACATAGATTAGATATTAAAGTTATAGGGCAAGTAAGACTAGATTTCAGTTTTTTAATAATACTGGAAGAGATGCCGTCCCATCCGCAAGATGAAGTTAACTTTAGTACATAATACTTCTTCTTCATTTGACGGTAATAAAACAAAAGAATTTAATTGTTTCGATCCTATCGAATTTACACTATTTAGATCAGTTTTGTTTGTACTGCTTTTGTTTAAGATTTCTGTTGCCAAATATTTTCCTATGTTAGCAAAATATGTATTTGTTAAGATAAAGATAAGTTGTTATTTTTAATGTTAAGAAGATTTTGTGTTTTTATATCAGTTTTGTCTATCATTGTCATGTCATTGTGGTAAGTCTATCGGCAAACGGGCACATATCTAGTCCCAAGCAACTTTTTTTATTAGAAAATTGAAAATACCACATTTTCTTTTTGTTGCCCGACCCGGGATTCGAACCCGGAACCTCATGATGTCAAGTCCAACACTTGGACCGCTAGACCAAAGTGGCGATATTTTTTTCACAGCATTACCTAAAAATGATGCTTTACGAATAAAAGGTGTTAAATTATGTGTTATACTCAAAAATGAAATAACGAGTCCAGAATCGCATTTTTGCCTCATGCTTAGAAACGTGCCATTCTCTTTTTTAAGATTTCAGTATTTAGTATTGAAAACCCAGGTCGCCTCTGTGGTCTAGAGGTCCAGCGTCCGACTTGACTTCTTGAGGTCCTGGGTTCGATCCCCGGGTCGGGCAACAAAAAAACTAGAAAATGTGTATTTTTAAGTTTTTTAATAAAAATAACCTTACCTAGGATTGGATATGTGCCCGTTTGGCGGTAGACCTTGGTTTGGTAGAACTTAGTGTCTTCGGCCAATCGTGGGTGCCCTGGTTGTGTCTCTTCCTTCGGCTTCGGGGATATGGGCGTGAAGATACTTGTTTTGAAAATCAATACTTATTCCTCGTTAAATAGGTCCTGACTGCTGGTTTCCGTCACCATCACCATGATATTAGTGTTTACGCTCAATTGGTCTTCACATTTAGGCATAGATGATTAGAAGTAAAACTACAAAGTAACCGTACATAAAAATTGGGCGAATGTCTCGAATGAGGACTTATTTCTCCCCCGTTCTGATCCAGGCTCCTTTGTAGAATAGACCATCAGTCTCCCTGCCAGGCAGCTCGTAAAACGCGAGCATAGGCTTACCGTCACTAACGCCCTGACATCGCACTAGATGGTAGAGTTTTGCAGCGAGTGGCCCGGATTGGTACCACCGCCTTAGGTACCTATTCTTGCCACCATAACGTCAGTACTAAACGTTGACGTATTTCGGTTCGAAGGATAAGGTAGCGGTTAAACATACCATTGCTCGAGGCCTACTATCCCAGCCCCAGGTTGGCAGCGCACCATTGCCACCTTTGGTGTCTCTAGGCGGCGTGGATTTCTTACCATCAGAAAATCCGTCTGCTTGTCTGCCGTCCAATATCATGTACAAAAGAAAACGAATCATTCAAGTTCATTTTCTTTTCTTACTCGTAACACTTACCACATTTAAAGCTGTGTGATTGGTCGCTGTCTTATCCCTTACAACAACCCTTTGGACCGGATTTTAGCACACGAGTGTAGTTCTACTGGATCTCCTACCCTAAAAAAATCCAATATCCCATTTTAGTAGCTCACCACCAGCGACTGATAAGGTCGGCACTAACAACCTCTACCTCCTTAATCTCCAGCTACCTACTGAACATGGAAATCCTGAAATTTCTAGAATGAATATTGTGGAATGCATTTTGTAATTTTTACTATGTAATTGCCTCTGTGGGTTGTCACTGAGTCCTACAGGACTTAGTGTCTCCGACTAGTAGTGGGTACCCTAGTTGTATCTCTGCCTATATTCAGGGGATATAAGCGTGAACTTATATTTTGTAAACACTTTAGGTTTAAGCAAATTTTCGGAAATGAAAAGCGAGACGTCGAAACAGAAGACCTAGAGCGTATGGTCTACTGCGAGGCATTCATCAACGAAACCCTCAGATTATTCCCTCCAGTTTTATTGTATTTTCGACTAGCAGACCGGAATATTACGCTGAGTAAGTGTCTTTTTTTTATTTCTTCATTATCTATAGACTATATTTATATTTTATAGACTAATAGATTTTTTCGTAACATTTAGTTTTTTTACAAAACAAACTATGAATAAAAATAGAAATCAGGTTGCTAATAAAAGATTAATATAATTAGATTAGAATTTTGAGCTATATACACCCCCTTAAACCTTGTTGTTGTTCGGGGCACAAAATATGTCGATATTTTGTGATGAACGTAAGAAAACGAATGTTAACTATTCGAACTGTCAAAATGTGCAACTCGCACTCGCAATGTGTGAACCAACCAATCAAATGCGCTCACGGTCCAGGTATCGAATAGCACTCGATGGTCGACGCTCGATCCGTAGGGTGACGAAAACTCACACTCACTATTTATATTGTCGCTATTGTCTAGACTCTAGTTTATCTAGATGATGATAGATCAATTCCATACAAACTGAAGTTAACGCGTTCACAATCGAATGTGAACAAAAACTCACGCTAGGCACACTGGTTAGCATAAAAGCCTAACTCCACCTACCAAAAGCAAGTTTCTGGTCCGTATCCCGACTGGGGTAGCCATTTGTGTGATGAACATTTAGATGTCTCCATTTCCAGGTCGGTTGCTTATCAAATTTATTCTGACATCTATTTAAGTATTTCTACGTATTGTTATTACCCATAACGCAAGCATATATTTTGGTTACTTTGGGGTTAGATTTAATTTGTGTTACTTGAGATATTTATTATTACATTATACATTCATACATCATATCCTATTAATATTATAAATACGAAAGTTTGTGAGTATGTATGTATGGATGTTTGTTGCTCTTTTACGCTCGAATGGCTGAACGGATTTGTCTAAAATTTAGAACACACATAGATTGTCACCTGGATTAACATATAGGCTAATTTTAATCCCTATCACACAACGGGTTTCTGTGAAAACGCGGGCGAAGCGAAATAGGCAAATTCTATCGAATACGAAGTATCATAATTCCTTTAGACCTGGCTAGCTACCTCCACGTTCATTAGGTACTTGATTTCGGATACTCTTGATTCACCAGATATAGCCCGAGCGATTTGTACGTGAAATGTCAACCAATAGCTCCCCAGGTACCGGGTACAACCATTCATATTCGTTTTGTCAATCTTTCAGCTGCCATTCTTTCCCCATGGCTGAACCAACGAAGCATACCTTGTCCAATTTCTAAACCAACTCTTTTTTCAAATAAATAAATTACTTAATAAAATCAATAAATATTCCTTTACAAATTGTACGAATTCATCTTACCCCAAAACATGTACATTTATACTTGTACAGGTCAACGATACCAAAACGCATTAATACTGGGACTGATTCAGGAATCAATGGAATAAAAACCCAGATATACAACATATACTGTTTATCATACAAACGCCTGCCCCCGTCGAGAATTCAACCTGTGCCGTAACCTTGGTCGGTGGTCTGGAGTTTTACCCTGCAACGTCAACGACAGGATTTTTACCCTGCAAAATAATAGTGTACCTTTATTCTTAGACAGTGCCGGATTAAGCCCATAAGGGGCCCTAGGCCTTTTTGATTTTGGCCCCCCCCCTTTTCAAAAATATTGTAATATTGACGGTCATTTTCGCAATTTCTGAATTTCAAACACCTCTTATATGATATCAAGGTTTTAAACACAGTAAAACAAACAAAATCATTTCTTCTTTCAAATCATATATTTTTCGATCCTACAAATAATCAACAATAGGGTATCTTAATAACTCAGCAGTATAACAGTCTCAAACAAATCAAATGTCTTGAGATCGTCCATTTACAAAGACATAAAATTAGGTTCAACTATCAGTATCAAATTTTATTTCGAAAAAAAAAATCATGACAAATTTTCGGGGGGCCCCTGATGGAAAGTGATCACCTCCGCCCACGGACTAACGCAACACCAGGAGTATTACAGATGCGTTGCCGACCTTTAAGGAATGAGTACGCACTTTTCTTGAAGGATTCTAAGTCATAATCGTTTAGGAATACCGCCCTCGGTAACTGATTCCACAAAGGTGTTATACGGGGTAAAAAAATGTCTTCGGAATCGCACAGTTGTAGATCGCTACGCATCAAGAAGATCAAGATGATGAGCTCTGACGCGATGTCTGAAGGTGGATATCAGCGGCTGGAATTAAACCAAGCAACTCCTCAGAGCATTCCCCATGATAGATGCGGTAGAGAACACTGAGTGACCTAACATCTCTAGAAGATTTTAGCTCTATTTATTTGGGTTAAAAACCTGTGAGTAAATGTACACGATAAAGCGTAAACGTTTTATCCAAGATGATATGCGACGAGATAGAGTCAAGAAAAAATATTGTTCTTAATGATGTCGTTGACAATGTACAAGCTTTTATTAACGGAGGTTCGGAGATGAGTCCGGGATCGAAAGCCATCACAGGCCACTGCGATGGATCTTTTAAAAGCCATGAAGGCACAGTGTAAATATAAGTAGACAGTGGTGAAACTGCTTACAAGAGTTCGAAATCGCATGCACACGTAAACGCACTGTACCAACGAGGGATTAAAGTCCTATACAGAGTTACATTTATAGGACCGTCCAAATTTTTTAAGAAGTACGTAAGTGCGTTTAAAATATCATTACTATAAATATTTGATTCTACAAAAAATCCTTTAAAATAGTCCGTAATAATACTTAAATTTTCATCAATTCAGAGCTTCCAGCAAGCATCTCTTCTGATTGTAGGAGTCAATCGTAGCCTACATACACCATAATTTTATTGGTGCGTTGTTTTCTTGGGATAGCAACTCACCCTCACGTTGTATTCCAAGGGTTCCAAGCTGTAACATTTATGACCTAAAACTAAAAACATCTTATTTTAACACAGGCTTTTTAAAGGACGGTTAATATTTTTTCGAAAGCAGGTATTTTAGGCAACAGATTTTCTATCGGATGTCTAAAGACAGGGGTGATCATTTTCCAGAATCCTGCCAGCCTAATTGCCAGTCTTACTATAAAAAAATAAGTTCGATTATCTGTACTTTTTAGAGTCCTGTACAGTGCCAAAAGGTACCGTATGTACCATGAACATTTGGGGCATGGGACGGTCGAAAAGAGTTTGGGGCGATGATGCTGGATACTTCAGGCCAGAGCGTTGGCTGGATGGTTCAGCGGTGGGCTCTAGGGCGATACCGTTCGGGCTCGGAAAACGAGACTGTATTGGTTTGTATCTTTATCCATATTTATATAAATTATCCGCGGGTGATGTCAGCTCCGAAACCAGCGTATTTGTATGAAAAGAGCTATGAATGTGAACGACGAAAAGCATCTTTTTGACGTGACAACGTCTTAAATTAGGTTGTGGCTCGGAGTCACTCTTCAAAAAGTGTAACGCCCGCTCACGTCTGTTGCGATGAGTCACCGAACGAGAGAGAGGCCCGCTAGACCGGTACAATGTTTTAGTAAACAAAATATATTTCTATAGTTAAAATTTGTGCATTTCTTATTTTCATTCAATTCCTTGTTCCTATTGTGCAATTTAATAATATTCATATCAATAAATATTCTACCGAGAAAAAGACATTGTCACGTAAAATCTTCGCCCGTAAAACCGACTTTACAGGCAACCATTTTTTTATATAACATTGAAAGGCAAACAAGCATGCGTATTTCTTACTGGTAAGAAGTTCACGTTGCCTAGAGACACCAATGATAGGAGGTGGTAAGTGTTGGTGTTAAAATGAGAAAAACGCACACAGGTAGGTTTGCAAGGATCGTGAGGTTTGGCACTCGATACTCTCTGCCTATCCCGCGACTTGGTGTGAAGATATGTATATATGTATGGTGGTAATGATGCGTTGTCAATATAGGCCGGGATGCTATTCTTCGAGCAAAAGTAAGTTTACCGGCTACCTTACCCTCCAAACCGGAACACGTCATGACGTTATGGCGACAGGAATAGGTAAGGCGGTGGTACCAATCCGGGTGAGTCGCTGCGAAACTCTACTACCTAGTCAGATGACACAGTGTTAGTGACGTTATGCCTATGTTCGCCTTTTACGAGCTGCTTGGTAGTAAGTCAGATGGTCTATTCTGCAAAAGAGCCCGGAGCAACACGGGTTAAATGTGCGTTGGCCGGGAAGGATCGTGATTTGTGGCACTCGTTACCCTCTGTTTAACCTGTAAAAGACTTGTCATGAAGATAAGGAAACTTATGAGTGCGAGTCTATCTGTCTCTTAGGCTGCGTTCAGACGACACGCACACACTAAGCGCACGCCATGCTCTTTATCACCCGCGTCGAACACGCTTTGATTTTTTTTTCGATATAATCTGAGCCCTATTGCCACACAAATTTTCTCAAATTGCATTAACCAAGTCAATTCAATCACGCTACGCGCCTGCCTCCCACCCGTTTCGCGCTAACTCCGAGTGCACCCCGCGCACGCGCTGCACATGCCTCGCTCCCGCGCTTTAGCTAGTGTTGTATTGACTGTTTATGATTTAAAATTGCCAGTAATTTATCGAACGTATTTTTACGCATTCCAAGGTATTTATAAAATTCATCATCACAGTTTCGTAATTCTGCAAAAAGTACCTGAAATTCGCCATGTTTTTCTCTGAGAAACATGTGGACCCAATATTTTCTTGAAAATTTATCTTTCAACTGTATTTTGATTTCTTCCATTTTTATATACGAGGTATGCTATCAGAACTTTTTTTCAACCTAGTTGAATACATTTTGTTATACACGTACTCACTCAGAGAATGCTGATTACTAAGTCGAGTGAACAAATTCCAATCACTAGTAGTACAAGCGGGTAAAAGGCGTGCGCGATGCATTATGCGTACCGAACGCGGGTCTAGGACGGGCTCAACGCGTGTGCGTGCTCGGCGCGGGTCATCTGAACACGGCCTTAAGCTTTCACTGCTGAACTAGTGGACCGATTTTAATAAAATTAAATGCATATGCATATATTTAAAACCCAAGTTCAAATAAAGACATTTTTTTCTAAAATAAACCTCCAAAGGTCCCTATTATAGACCTTGGGGGAACGAGGAAGGGGGACGATCAAATTTCCTTGGGGGAAAATCTAAACTTTCCTACGTAGAAAAAGTCTTTTTTTCTCTAGATCCCGCAAACACTCAATGTAGAAAGTTATTTAAAATGTTTTCTATTGACAGGAAAAAAATATGCGTTTGCATATATGAAGACGATTTTGGCTCACTGTGTTCAAAACCTGGTTTTTATTCCTCAAGCTAACAATTTAGTGCTACAATTTGAAATCATTCTGAAACCTGTCAGTGGACATTTACTGCGATTAGAACGAAGAAACTGATAGCTATTTTAATTATTAGAAAATGTAGAACTATGAAATATATAACTGTAATTTAAATTAATACAATTTACCGACATATAATGCGAGTAGAACGAAGAAAATGAAAGCTATTTAATTAATAGAAAAGGTAGAAAGAACTATGACAATTATAACTATATTTTTAATTAATACAATTTAATGTGGTATTATTTGTTATTGCGTAATAAAAAATAATTTATTGATATAATTAGTTAGAATGTAAAAGAAGTATTTTTATTGTAATAGCGTTATTAAATTTTAGAAAAAAAGTTGTGATGTATAATAAATAAATCGTAAGAAAACAAGCAAATGCTGTATTTTAATTTTTTATTAAAAATGGAATTGTTGCTAACACTAATGCTCAGCGTTAAGTTAGCGCTTTTCGCTGGACATTTTAATAACCTATTTCTGCTATTGAAATCTGTATCTAAACTTACTAATACTTTTAGTTTGACCGATTCGTTGTTCACACGCCTCTCTCTCTCCATATTTATTGCGAACTCAACAGCCTCTACACAATTACATTAACACACAATATAAAACACCAATTTGAGTGGAATCAGTACGAGAGAGACACACAAACCTCTAGTCTCTAGTACGTGGCTCGCAGATGTCACATTTTCTCTGCTTCCTAATATCAAAGAAATTTGAGCTTCATGTCTATGCACAAAGAGTGAACGTCCAGATTGTATTTGGACCTCCATGCCCACATCATATTATTTCAATCTGAATGCATAACTCATACTAATACAACATAAATGCGAAAGTCTGTCTGTCTGTTTCGGTTACACGGCTACACCGCTTGACAAATTTTGATGAAACTGAGTACGCTTACAGTTAAAGACAAATCAAACATAGGCAACTTTTATATGGTGTACAGTGTTACAGGTATTTATTTGGATACGAATTTATATTTTGTTTAAAAAACGACTTCTCAAAAAATGGTTCATTAGTGATGTTAATTACCACCAAAAAGGAGATAGTGAAAACCTTGAAATACCTAGTTGCCAATGGGAACATTTTGTAAAAATGTCTATTTCTTTTTCAAGGCTGTTAATAATTAAAGGGAAGCTACTTCAATGAACACTTGACTTTTGGGAACCGTTTAAGCAGCGTATGAGACAAAAAAAATAAGTTTTAGCGCAAAATCCTAAAGATGAAGATAATGTAATTTTTCATCTTATTTTGTGGTGTACCCAGATTTTTAAGGGGCCATGTATGCTAAAATACGTCAGCAATATACTGTTTTTTTCATACTAAGCAATTATGGATCTTGGCGAGAAAAATACACAAGATTAACATTAATATGCTTTATAAGACTAGTGTTTCCAAAACACGATTCATTTCACTTTGCTCGATAGAAAAAACTCAAAAAGTTAACCCTTTTTGAAAGCAAAACCCATCTGTCTACTTCAATTATGAAAACATCGACACCAGATTTAACAAAAACATAGATAAGTATTATACTTAAAAGATAACTGTTTCAGTTTATATATTTTTTTTCAAATTACTTTTATAGTGTCAAAAATAGTGATTTGGCGCTTAAGACACTTACTTTAGAGCGCAATATTTCATAGTAATCATGGAACGGGGGAGTGCGCTCATTGGCTCTTCTGGCTGACTAAGTATGGGGCCTTAATAAATGTGTAAAATTTCCATCCAACGTTTTAAAGTAATTAAAAACTCAGTTCTGAGATTGTTATATAGATACGAAGATGCACTTAGTAAATAAAAACGTTACATAAAAATGCTAGACCTTACGATCCTGACAAACCTGCCTAGCTTCGTAGCCTAGCTTTCGTACAAACACGCCGGTTTCGGAGACTCTTGACACCGAGTGATCTGATCGTGGAATGTCGGATTTGGTCTCCGCGGGTACCTACATCCATCTACATTCGCATTGTGTATCTGCTTTGTCAACCTTTCATCTGTCATTCTTTCCACATGACCGAACCAGCAGAGCATGCCCTTTCGCATTTTGACACCAAAACTTTCTTTCAATAACACTCTTTCTCGGATCTCACTGTTACGAAGGCGGTCAACGAGCGTTAAACCACAGACACTTTCATGGTCTCTCTGACATAACCAACTCTCGCTTCCATACAATAACGTTGGGATAAGCACAAAAAATTCATCCAGAAAAGTAAGATAGCGAACAAGCCAGTGGCTCTCTCGGAAATATTTAATATCTCTCGGAATAGAGACAACATAGATGTGACTGGTGCATTACCTTACTACCGGGATAAATGCCACGCGAAACAATTCACCAGTTATCCTACGCTAACGCAGGAAGTGACGGCAGAAAGATCAGAGGGTTACATTTAGTTAATAGTGAACAATTATATATTACTAGCGGCCCGGTACGTGCTTCGCTACGTATAAACTGAAATATTAAAAAAAATATACAGAAAAATGTCATTAAATAATTCATTGACCGTATGAATTACATAACACAAACAAAACAAAAAAGAAACGAACAACTAAAAAAGTTCCAATATGGCAGGACAATCCCTATCTGAAAAAAATCAATTTGACTGAAAATACCCATTAACAAAATGATCCGCCATTTATTGAATTAATTTGTTACATAAAATGTGATAAATAAAGAACCGCTTCACCGATTTTATGCAAACTTTACATAAACCATCAACTAAATAGTCCTAATAAAGCCTAAACGTTGGGTTTGGATGGGTGAGCCCGTCCTTGAGTTATAAATTTACAACGAAGTGGCATTGATTTTTATATTATATATTATATTTTTATATTATATACATAGATATTATAAATAGTAAACATTCTTTTATCGGATTCGCTGAATTTATTTGTAACTAAATGTACTGTATTTAAAAGTACCTAAAATTGACATATACAATTCCAATTTCCAATCGATATCGAGATTCAAGAGTAACCCTACATGAGGTGGTACTAACCTGGTCAAACACAGCACTTATTAACTTGACTATTAATGAATACACCAGTGAAATAATGCACTGACCTAAATTACCACTATTATTATAATTGCACCTTTACATTGTTACTTCATGGTTAAACCAAGTAACGATATAGAATGGTCGTGTTGTTTCTGACATATTATTGAGATTTCCTGTGAATTAGGTAAACATAATGTTAATAAAAATTCTTGAAAAACCAAGTAAGAAGATTCTTGGTGTTAAGCTGGCGAAGTGTGCGTTTCGTCGTGGATCTGTCTGCTACTTTTTTATTCTTAAAAAAATCAAGCGCATAGCAACACATTCAGCTATTGATTTTTAGGATTCCGTACCCAAAGGGTAAAAACGGAAACCCCATTAATAAGCCTCCGCTGTCTGTCTGTCTGTCTCCAGGCTGTATCTCATGAACTGTGATAGCTAGAAAGCTGAAATTTACACACATGAAGTATGTCCGTTGCCGCTATAACAACAAATACTAAAAATTAAAAAAAAATATTAAGGGGTATTATACATATAATAGTTTTTTCGTATTTTTTGCTCAATATTAAAAACGATAACAGGTAGACACTTCAAATTTTCACAGAATATTGTATATTATCTTTTTATTTTGATAAAAAATTTCATTATGAGGAACACTCTTATTTCCAAATATTCATCAGCAGTATAACTTCTTCCATACAATTTCGATTTGAGTTTTTTTTACGTAAGAGGCTAGCGAACAAGCTCACGGCTCTCCTGGTGTTAAGAGATAACTGTATCCTATAGACACCACAAATGGTGCAAATACGTAACTGTTCTGACATTGAGATGGAAGATCTATTGTACAATTCTACCTACCCTACCCTCCAGACCGAATGACAGCGTCACTATGACGACAGAAGTAGATAAGGCGGAGGATCCCTATTTAGGCAAGTTACTGGACAACACTCTGCCACTAGTGGTCTTGTTGGTGTTGACCTATATTTTAACCTAAGTTCGCCTTTTACGGTATCTGGCAGAGAGGCATACGGTCTATTCTTTCCAGCGGACCTGGGCCAAGACGAGAAAAAACACTTTTTAAACTTTGTTATTGGAAGGTCTTTTAATGTCTAAAGTTAGTTTATATAGAGATAGGCAGAAATTTTCCAGGTTTTTGAGTTGATGTCAGAAATCAATGTGTCGACTCGTGGTGAACCGATATTACACTTGGTAGCGGTAGGCTTGCATAAACTACTATCTTGCTTTACAAATAGAATAGACTCACAAAGGATCATTTAAATTAAACCCGCCTTCACGATCACCTTAAAGGATAGCGCCCATTTGGACGGGCCGGAATGAAGCGCATCGCAACGCAATTATCCGCCTTGATCGCTTTGAGCAACGCCTACTGTGCCAGGACGCATCGAAGTGGATTTTTCCGCGGCGGATTTCTGCGAAGCACCCCGCGCGCATTCACCAAAGATCGGGATATCATTATTGTGAATAGAGCACGAATGTATGTTCCTATTTCTATGAGCACGAATGACATTTTAACAATAAAGTTTCGTATGACGACTACTAGAGGTGCCACTTTCTCTATTTGACGACTTTAACGTCGAGTCGACTCTCTATATTATTTTACTCTACACTTTGGCACTTAATGCAACCCGGCCTACCTCAGTGTGCCGCTTCGGGCCTTCAACAGTGGGCACTATCTTTAAAATGTTCATCACTCGATCTTTCAACACGTAGGTCACAATATAAGTTTAGCGTAACTTAAAAAAACAACATATGACCAAAATATTATGTTTATTGCATTTCAAAATAATCTCATTAACAATTTAAATATTTTTAATGTGATCGAACCATTTTTTAAAACAGGAAGACCACCGATCTGAAGGTATGTTTTCTACGTGCCGAATGAACGCTATCACTGCCTCTTCGAAATTGGTAAACGTAAAACCTCTTATCAAACCTTTGATTTTGGGGAAAATACAGAAAGAGTAAGAGAATGTGGATTTTGGATCGTCTTTCGCGAACTTTTTCTGACACCCTGGGTAAACAAATGATAGTCACCCTGTTTACCCTGGGTAAAAACTCTTTTGATTTTCAAGTTGAATTGTACTGATGGGACCCGTAGCTGAGAGTAAAACGCGATCTTTTTTTTAACCAACATTTCTCGCCTGTCTCTCTTTTGTTGGCCTGTTCTCATTTTTAAACACCCATTCACAAGATTGCTGTTTTTTTCGGGTTCAAAAGAATAAATCCACGTTTAGTCTCCTGTAAAAATGTCATAAACAGCATTAGAATGGGCGTGGTCGTACTTCAGTGGCATCTGAGAGCACCATTCCACGCGAGCCCGCTTCTGCTTCGCTGTCAGTTCATGAGGGATCCAACGAAAACAAAGTTTCCGAACTTTCAATTCCTCGTGTAAAATTTTCTGAATTTGGCTCATACCAATCCCAATAGTCCTCGAATTGTCTTATAGGTAATCCGGGGGTTTTCTTCAATTAACCGCTTAACAGTAGCCACATTATTTTCGTTGACAGCAGTTGAAGGCCGTCCTTTACGAAATTCTTCATGTAAAGAAGCTCGACTTTTCTAAAATTCAGCAAACCATCGCCTCACGGTGCTCAAACAATGTGCTTCTCTCTCAAAAGCATTTTGAAGACGAGCGTCACAGTCTTGCGGGGAAAGAGAACATTTAATATCATGAAAAATCATCGCTCTAAAATGTTTTCGACTTAATTTCATTTTCGTTGCGTACGAAGAACTTTGATGAATCTGTGCTTTGATGTGCGATAAAAAAACAAGTGTCAAATTGTTTTCCGTCAGTTGTTTTTTATTTAATACTTAGAAGGTTGCAACGTTTTAAAAATATAACATTCGAAATTCAAATAGTTCCGATTAGCTAGAAGTGGAAAACTTTTAAGTGTGCCCCTTATACCCAGCATTCTAATACTGATGGAAGCGGGTAGTGTTGCCTAAATATTGTCGTGTTAACAATGAACATGCAACTTGTTTTTTTTTTAGATTAAAAGATTAATGTTTTTGGCCCCTTGTTGAATCTTTAGTCAATAAAGCTCTGGCCAAACATGTACGTCAAGAGCCCGGGCACTATAAGCGGAACGGGAGCGTCTACTGTGCAAAAAGAGCCTTTACTATGCGTTGCTATGACGTTCGGTAATTGAAGTAGCGAAAGCGGAAGCTTTAGATTAGAAAATTTATTTCTCTTAGTTACCAGTAGAGGCGCTGTTCAAAGTTTTCATACAAATAATTCACAGAGACGCTAGCGAGAATAAGAGTTAACTAGCGAGAATAAAAGTAAGTAATCAGTTTGTATACACATACGAGACTATATCGGACACTTCTTTTGAAGATAATTGTTACTAAAGCTACCCATTTCAAACGCAGTTTATAAATAAACAAAAAAACAGAAATATAAATAAATCAATAAATTTGTTTTGGTCTGGATCAGGGCCGGATTTAGGGGACGCCAACCGAGGCGAAATCCCCAAGACTTCACAAACAAAGCCCACTTCAACACACACTTCAAGCCACACTTGAGACTCCGTAAAAAAATCTTACTGTTAAATTAAAAATTTAGTTAGTTGTTCTTAAATATAAATAGAAAACTCGACTGTAATTTTTAAATTTTATTTGTGAAAAAATGTAGGTCTATTTGCACTCCTTTGTTGCGCCGAGGCCTCTAGACCTGTAAGTCCGGCCCTAGTTTGATATAAGGTAATAAATGATACTTATGAATATATATTTAAATATTAAATTAATAAATTTAGTACTAAAAAAAAGTATCTTCACGCCCATATCCCCGAAGAGTTAGGCAGAGGTACAACCAAGGCACCCACGACTAGCCGAAGACACTAAGTCCCACAATGTGATAGGTGGCAAGCCTATCGCCAACCGGGCACATTTCCAATCCCGACCAACATTTTTTTATTAGAAAATTGGAAAAATTCAATTTTGTTTTTGTTGGCCGACCCGGGGTTCGAACCCGGGGACCTCATGCAGTCAAGTCCAACACCCGGACCGCTAGACCACAGAGGCGATATACAGGCGATGCCTCATAAATACAGGCATGTATTTTATTAAACAAATGCCTTCCCCGGCAAACGAAGGATCCAATCTGATCAGGGAGTTGGACGAATACGCCAACGCCTCGACTAATGAGGTGGTCAATTTCCAGCAGTGATCTCGCAGGTGATGACATAATTTTACCATTTAACTCTACCTGCTAGTCGAGAAACTTATGGTCTTTTAGTTAGCGGAGTCAATCCAACAGTAACAACACGGGGATCAGTGTGCTACCAATTAATTAATATATCTATATTTATATAGATATATTAATTAATTGGTATATAGGTACTATATAATCTATATAGGTACCTGAGGAGACCAAGGCCGACATTTCACGATCAGATCAATCGGATATTATCCGAGGGTGGTGTCAAGAGTCTCCGAAACCGGCGTGTTTGTATGAAAAGGGTTATGAATGTGAAGGAAGCAAGACAGGTTTGTCAGGATCGTGAGGTCTGGCACTCGATACTCTCTGCCTACCCCGTAAGGGACTTGGCGTGAATATATGTATGTAAGTATCTATATTTATAAAATAACATGTCCCTGATTCATCATCGCCGAGCAAATACTGCTAAAGTTATGAAATTTGGTGAGTAGGAACATTTTATTGAGTAGTCGTCCATTAAGGACGGAATTTTGAAAATTCTACCTCTAAGGGGGTGAAATACGGGTTGAAGGTTTGTGTGGAAGATCGTTATTATTTTAATTTGGAAACATGAAACTCTGTTTTTGGGCTACTTATTAAAAATGAGAATATACGTATTTTAGCGTTTTTGGAAATTCTACCCCTAAGGGTTTGAAAGTTTGTATGAAAGTCTTTATCATTGAGGTACAAAAAGTCTTTAATTAAAACAATATTTTAAATTAAACGGTACATATATTAACTGTAATATATTAACTGCAAAGCCGCGGGTTACAGTAAACATATAAACTCAAACTGCAATCTTTAACCCAAAATAAATATAGCACAGCACAACTTAACATTTTTTTTTTATTTTAGCAGTAACAAAAAAAAAGTCCAATGACAGAGTATTTAGGGATACTACGTATAATAGAATTAAAAATATGTGGTCTTGCGGTCCAGGTGCTGGACTTGACTTTATGAGGTCCCGGGTTCGATTCCCGGGTCGAACAACAAAAAGAAAGGTGCTAGTCGTGGGTGCCGTAGTTAAGCCTCTGCCTACCTCTTCGGGGATATGGGCGTGACGATACTTAAAAAAAATACTTATAAAAATAGAAGTATTTCAATGCTTGGTATTCCTCTAAACTATGTGCTTTTTCCAAAGTTCAATGTTACGTACTTTATGATAATAAAATACTTGTGTTGGAAAGTGGAAGACAAACAAGCAGACGGATTTCCTGATGGTAAGAAATTCACGCTGCCTAGAAACACCAAAGGTGATAATGGTGCGTTGCTAACCTGAGGCCGGGATATTAGACCTCGAGGAAAAGTAAGTTTACCGGTTACCTTGCCTTCCGAACCGGAATACGCCAACGGCAAGCATTGACGTTATGGTGGCAGGAATAGGTAAGGCGGTGGTACCAATCCGGACGAGTCGTTGCGAAACTGTACCACCTAATAGGATGACACGGTGTTGGTGACGGTTAGCCTATTCTCGCCTTTAACGAGCTGCCTGGCACAGGAAAGCAGATGGTCTATTCTGCAAAGGAGCCTGGACCAACACGGGAAAAGTATTTTACTCTTCCATATAGCAAGGTCGCGAGGTATTCCTTTCTTTAGGTTTTGGCATCCGCCTTATCATTTGCCATTTGTCAAGTAGAAATTTGCATCAAATTTACCAAAATCGAGATTCAATTACAATTAGTCATAATTCATCAATAAGACATGTCAGGGTCTTGGCTAAAGCAGTGGCCTCATTACTCGAGGTCATGTAATGAGATTTGGCGGCAACGAGGAAATACATGATACGCTGATTTCTTCATGATCACTTCATTTGTGCACTTTCTCTGAACAAAAACTTACAAAATGCCACCAAAACTTAAACACGAAATTCAATAATGAACATTTTTTCTCTCGATGGCGTCAAAACTCCGCGAGGTATTTAAATTTTAAATTTTATTTAACTTTAAAATAAATATA